>JAZDUA010000025.1:6852500-7066334 GCA_038098605.1 Gryllus longicercus
GGGTAAGTTGTGAGAATGAGACGCGATTACATTTTTTCCCACAAGTCGACTCCAAATAATATTTTCTTTTTACAGTTTTCAAAAGCGTTTATTGCATGTTCATATAATTACCTACCTACTAATTTTCTACTCTGACACATACGATTTTTTTTACTTATACTGACACTTTATCTCTGTCTTATTTTCGTTGCGAATTCTTTTTTTTGAAATGTTAAGAAAATGATTTATTTCTGTAATTATATGCCATTATAGTGGTAGTATTTATGTATTGTGGTTAATCTAATGAATTTGGGTATTGACCCTTTAATTACATTCACAACGTTCGAACCCAATTTCTCCATTAGTTTTATGAAAGTCATTGCGTGCACTTGAAACAACAGTTACAGGAAAGGTTTTATTTCAGAATTCACGCTAACTCACGATAGGGGGTCAATAAGACTTTCACATCTTTATAGCGGTGATTATGACCAAACTGGACTGCTGCAAATTCTACCCCATTCTAATTTAAGAACTCTTGAGAGGAAAGCCTGCAGACGAAGTTTTAAAGAGAATAATTCAATGTAACTAAATGATACTTTGGGTGTCACATATTCGCGAACTGTATTCTACAAAGAAATTTAAAAAATCCTTTAAAATCTTTATAATTTGATTATAAATGAAATTATCATCAATGCTCATCTAAAGCCCCACAAAGAAGCAGAGGAGCACAGTAAAGTTTTCATAGTGTGTTCTACTTTTTTCTCAGGACAATAGTTTCCGTACATCTCAAATTACTGGCTTAAAGCCGAACATATTAAATGAGTCGTAGGAAATCTAAATTAAATGAATAGTCAGCCAAATAAATTAAATTATATTTAACCTATTGAGCACGGTAAGAAGTGCTCCATATTTAATGTTGTGAATACATTTTTACTCAACTATTCGTTTTTTTTTAATATTGTGGATCATTGGTTCTAGCACATCTCTGCTTACCTGTAAAGAAAATGAAATAAGAACAGACATAGTTCGAACACTACTGTGGTAGAAGATTCCATTCCACTTGAAGAGGTCTCTCCCTCGTAGCTCCTGCAATAATTCCGCCGCCTCAAGTTTAAATCGCCCCCCGACTATACGACCATCGCATTTCACATTTACCTTTCACCCGTTCCATCTCAGTTGATCAACTTAATCTTTCCATATTGACTTGTGTTTCGTACCTACTATACGGAGAGATAGATATATGGATTCATCTAATATTCCAAAAATGTTCCATCTCATGACGCTACACCCCGTCTCATCCCATCCAATCTCAACACTAACAGTAATCTCAACACCAACCCAAACCACTCAATTTACATTGTAACTCACTTTAACTTATTCTAATCAATTCCTTCCAATCAATTCCCTTTCCAATTAAACAAGCCGCTCGCTAGCGCCGTGCCTTTCAATTTCGTACCAATTTCCCACTTTCCCATCGCGTTCCTCATCATTATTTCCCACTCCATCCTATCACATCTCCTTACATCCCGTTCCATCCCTTGCTCTCCCGTCACTTTCCCTATTAGACCATCACTTCGCATCGCATTCCCATGCATCCTTTTCCAGACCATTCCTTCCAATCCCAACCCATCCCATTCCATCCCTTGTTGTCCAATCCCTTCCCCTAGCGTCCCATCCCTTCGCATCGCTTGCGAACGCATCATTTTTCAGACTATCCCTTCCAGACCATCCTATCTCTTCCCATCGCAGCCTATCCCAGCTTATCCTATCTCATCACATTCCATCATATCAGATACCATCCCATTCCATCCCATGCCATGCCATTCCATCCCATCCCATCCCATCCCATCCCATCCCATGCCATGCATTCCCATCCCATCCCATTCCATTCCATGCCATTCTGTACTATGCCATGCTATGCCATGTTATGCCATGTCATTCCATTCCATGCTCTCCCATTCCATTCCATCCCACCCATTTCAAAACGCTTCGCTGAACCCTGCGCCAACTAATCCTAAGCCAGCAGGGGCGCCGCCGGTCGCTGTCCGCCGCACCCAAACTCCGCACCGCGCGTAATATATGCGGCGCGCGGCCGTTCCGGGCCAGGGCCGCTTCGTCACGCGTCGCACGGCGCGCCCCGCGATTGGTCGTCCACCCCGGCGCGGCGCCGGAACTTCCGGTCGCCGGGCGGCTTTGACCCTCGCAGAGGACGCCCTGCCGCCTCCGCCTCCGCCCCGCTTCGGACGCCTCCGCTTTCCCTTTGCCTCCGCCATCGCCAATATCACTCCCAATTCCACTCTCGTTGCCAGTGACAGTGACAGTGCAAACACCACTGTCACTCTTTTTGCCTCTGGCATTTCCACTGCCACTGCCATTGCCACTATTGCTACTACTGCCTCCGCCTCCGCCACCGCCACCGCCACCGCCACCGCCACCGCCACCACCACCGCCACCGTCGCTGCTCCTAACATTGCCACCGCCATCGTCACCACCGTTTCCGCCGTCACCGCTGCCACCACGACCGCCTCCACCTCGCCAACACCCGAGTCGCGGACGCCTTGGAGTCACCGCCCGGCGGTCGCCTGAATATTACATTCGGGGGCCCCCGCGAATCCACATCAAACGCCTCGCGCAAGAACTGCCGCGTTATTGAATATTAAAATCCATTTGAGGGCGTAATTGGCGCTACTAAAAGTTTTTGCCCGCGAGAAGTCGCTCTAAGCGTCGGTGTACGGTGGCTGTGATGTTCGAGTTTATCAGGACGGGGAGTCGAGTAAAGAAGAGAAGAAACCCGAGTAGAAGCGGTTTTCATGTTAATTTTCTCTTCAATTAGGGAAAGAATTAGGTGGAATGTCTGGTTATTAAACGTCGACGAAGCGGTTTCATTTACAGTTAACGAAAACGTTTTGACCGGAGGTCACGACGGCGTTGACTAAAGAGATTGCTTTTTCTGTGTTTCTCTTCTAGTCTTTTTAGTGTTTTAGGAGTTCGATGAACTTATTAAAGTCATGTCGGACTGCGTAATTAGTAAAATGATCGAACGCTTTTACAGTCTGTGAGCACGAGTCGTCTAAGATGTGTGTACTGTAATATTGTAATATTCAAACAAATTTTAAAGATCATGGAATGGGGTGTTACCCATGTTGTTAAATTGCATATTATTTACGATAAAATCGAACTCGTTGCTGTTTGAATCACATTGTAGGAACTTATTGACTTTTGAGGCGTAATGTAAGGAAAATACAGAGTGCACTTATACTAGTTATTTTCGTGAATAATGTGTCTAATCGTTGGATGAATCGTATAGTGTTTTGTTTTCTGGACAGACAGTAAGTTCATTAGTTATAAGAATTAAGCGACTTATTTCTATAGTTAGAAAGCCAGAAAAATCTGGTCTGAATCAACAAGGTGATGAAATGTAATTACCTCCCATTAATCAATATTTTTAATAACCAGGACGAACCATTTTCTTATCTAACATTGCGAGTTGAATTACTATGATATACTCGTAATTCGAACCAAAAGGGTACCAGAATTACAGTACCAGAAAAAGACTAAAGACTACTCGAGCAGTTAGGTCTTCTTTTACGACAACTACCCTGCGGCTCGCCTTACCGAACTCAGCAGAAATATTTTCATCATATGTTTTGCAAGACATTGGATAGAAACCTTTTTTTTTCCAAGTATAAAGCTTTTTTGGAATAACATGACGCAGGATTGTACTTTTTTTGCTTCGTTTCTTTGTAAATTTACAACAAGAGTTGGCAACGACTTTCTGACGCTTTATGAGGACGAGAATTCGATGTGCTCCAAACACGCCACTAGACGAGCATTTCCATCTAACCGCATCGTCCAACAATATTCCGCATGCAGTCGCAAGCAGCTGTCAGATACATTGCTTTTGTAGACGACTCCTCTCTATTCAGAGCGAATCATTTAGATAAATGCTACGCGCGTAAGTTAGTTCGTGATGCTCTCACGAAGATGTGTGTTTGCTTTTACTCCTCTCGCAACCTCGGCGTTCATAAAGGTAATAGTCCCCGGTGTTCTCCGACATTAATTCCATTCTTAGAAGGTGTACATATTTCCTATTTACTTAGAGCGCGCGAGTCCTTGCGAGGAGTTCGCGAGCAAGCGTAGAAACAAGGCTGGAAGTATACGCGCACGCACGTCTATTGTACGGGAAGAAGATCTCGTTTACGAGAAGTACTACACCATTCCGGCTCGACTCGGCGCGGCGCGGCGCGGCGGTGCGTCCTCGTATCGTCAGCTGTCAGATGCACTCTTCGGCGGAGGACTCGCTTTTATGCGCGTCCTCACGCCCGCCCGCCCGCCCGCAGCACGAGCCATTTCACTCGGCGAGGAACAAGTTTGAGGACGCCAGCGCGCGGAGGAGGATCAGGCATAATTTCATTTGCATCAACCCAAGGGTGCGCTTCCATCTTGCCACGGAGACATCTCCCCCGAGACGCCACCGCGCCAGGCTCCCTGAGGCTCGAGGAGGGGAGGAGCGGGGAGGGGCGGGGTTGGCAGGGGCGGGGCAGACAGAGGTAGTAGATGCCTCCTGAGAAACTCGGTCATCCTCCAGAGTATAATATGCCTCTTCGCACGACCCAGCGCAAGGTAGACCGTAAGCCGTAGGCCTTTGTGCCTGAAAACAATAAGATCCACAGTGTCTGCTTCCCCCGGCCCCGATTCTTTATGCAGGGACAGGCCGGCTTTAAAGCTGTTTTATGCTTTCTGCTACAGTTAAATTTATGATTGCCGTGAAAAACATGAAATCTTAAGTACTGCGTGCTTTTTTTTTTCTTTTACTTCCCAGCCGTTTCCATTTCGAGTGTACCCCTTAAATGTGGCGTCGCAGGCATAAAACAGAAGGCCGGACTGCCCTTTTCGTGAACAAAGACCAGAGGCGAACAGAAACAGGCCTGGGCTGCGCCGGTAGTAAAAAATTATCACAGAAACAAACTTACGGAGAGCTGCGGTGAACGGTCGTGAGAGCACGAGGCAAAAAAACCGACGAAAACGCAAGTGTTCCACCCGTTTCTAACCATGACCTAGTAGTCCGACTTGGGACTCAAAGAGCGCTTTGAACTCAGACATCTATCTTGTATATGATTGTCATTGTTTAGTAGTCATAACATGTTTCAAAGATTTGTTGGATGAGAAAGAGGAAGATGTGTGTATATAAAAAGAATACTAAGATTTAAACGAAAATGACTGGTGAGTGAAGCTGAACTAAGTAAAATCAATGTGCATGACCTTGGCTGTCCGGGTGACGCCGCGTCAAAGACTGTGTTGCCAGCACGTCATTCCACAAGCTTGGTAACACAGCCTTCGACGCGGCGTCAACCGGCACATCATGCACATGTCTCTGGCCGCGGAAGCCCACGACTTTATTGAAGTAAAATCATGTGAAGTTATTGCTGTTTTTGAAGTTGGTCATTCGCACACCTTTGCAACATTATAAAATAGAATCAATGTGCAATATCTACTAGGCGGTGGTTGTCGCACGAACGAGAAGGTTCAGTAAAAATAGTGAGCATCCACAGTACATACAAATGCAGCTATGAATGGGCACATTTGGTTGTAAACTCTAACAAATAATATCCCAGTGACTTTGAAACCTCTGTACAAAAGGTTGGCCGAGAAGTAAATAAATTCTTACTTGAGTGAAGATTCTTCAGAGCCACCCTTTTTACCATCACAACGATTTATCAAGATAACTAGGAGTGAAGCAGCTATTCACATTATACAGATGTTTGATATATTCCATCATTTCTTTTCAAGAACAATGTACTTCATTCACCACAATCCAAATTGAGATAGTTTTTGTTAATGTTTATTATTGTTGAAGATATCGTCTTCTTTGTCAAAACAGCAGTAATAATCCATGTGTTTGTAAGATATACGCATCTCATCGACAATTAGAAACTTTAGTGGGGAAATATTCCTTCCTTTTTTCAGTTTTAACCTGACGCGACACCATATTTAAAAAGTTTCTTACATAACTAGTACCCAAAGTGAGTCTTCAGTGTATGTATCAAATGTTGATGGAAGAGGCGACGACATGAACCATGTCCGGCATTTTGAAAAGAGTATGCGAAAGACACTTTTTACCAGTTGCGAACTTATTAATTTGTAGGCATCCACAGACGCTAACAAGAATATGCTCGATTTGACTTTCTCAATAAGCGAGGCGGCAGACATGATTATTCATTCTCCAGTGTTTTATTTCCTTTACAGTACCGAATTAGACTTAATTGCGGTACGCGTGTGCGAAGTCTATTTTGCTGCCGCAAAGCAACATTTTCCGATCAACAAGCAGTGAAAGTAACAACTAGTTTCCAAACATGAGTTTTGATTATTTCCATAACACGTTTCATATTGTTCTGTATTTAATTCGTCTTTTCTGACCCATCTCTCGAATGAATCATCTTCTTCTCAACCCAGTTCCGTGCCCTTGGGCTTCTTAACACGTCGCGCGTCCGTCCCACGAGCCGCAGCCCGCCGCGCCCGCTTGTTCTTTACCCTTTATGAAACCCTACACTTGTCGAGCAGGCATGGGGCTAAAGGGCCTGAGGCCCACGAGCACGTTGTCGCCTCTTTTGTTAAGGTACAGCCCTCGGGCGAGGGCTTTTTTTTTTTTTTTTTTTTTTTTTGTGCCTATTTAGCCTTTCTCTGGTGATTAGGATAATTAACTGGAATACACGTTTTTTCTGCTGGTGTTTTTCGGTGTTCCCTTCCTTTGGTGCCGCATTATTACGCGCTTCTTTCACGCACGCTGAATACGGGTTCCTTTCATGCGCCTTTTTTTTGCCACGCCATCTGAGCGCGAGTAACTCAATATTGTTCTTTATCCTCAGTTAGTTTAACACTGTGGCACTGTGAATACATGTGCCATGTCTGCTGCGGTGTCTCCTGCATCAGTAGCATATTTGTTTGACCCACCGACCTGTTTTGTTTTCGCTCGTGTTTTAACAGGCCTACGTTATTAAAGGGATAGAGCTTTACTGGCCTTATCTTTGGCGCGCTCATGTATTGTTAATTACAATGAAACTCGTGTGGAGTTCTTTTCGGTCTTTTGTTAAGTCTTCTTTTTTTTCGGTGATATTTTTAACGAATGTTGTAGCAAATGAGTATTGAAATACGGAATCCAATTTGCCTCTGTTTAGAATACAAATGCTCTAAACAAGATTACTCGTTGATGGAGCTTTTTAAATCTTATTCGAACATCTGAATTTTTTTTGGAGGGGTGGGGGCGGTTGGTGCATTTTATTTGAAATGCTTTCCTGTCCTGATGATCCTACCTACCTACTACCACCAAATGTGATTATGTCTCTTTGTAGTGCCTTGGGAAAACGTGATGTTTGAAATTAAAATGTACCATTGCAGTATTAAAAAGCTTGTTAATGCAAATGTAATTTGAACAAAATAAGTTAACAACATAAATCATTAGTATTTTATGAACTCATTTTTATTTGGTAACCCATTTATTATAAATATTAAACAATTATCTCGGTTACATGTTTAAAGGACTTAAAGATATTGACCAGATTGTATTAACTGTCTGGTGTCAATGCCACATATTTTTTATTCCCTTCATTGTAGTATTCACCATCTGAACTTTTCAAAAAAGTGGGACTCAAGAACGTAATATATTTTACCAACAAGAAATATTGTGGAAGATGAAAGTAGGAATGGGTGTATGTGAGGATCTATGATAGATGAAGGTATTGATCTATGATAGCACTAATCTGCAAAACTGGATCAACAAACATTTTGAAAAATACAAAAAAAGATATTATTCATCCCGTAACAACTACCAGGATAACATGGAGTTAGGTTCCCAATAAAATATATCATAAACCTAATACAGAATTACGTTGTGGTTTCCAACTACAGCATTTAAAGAAGGAGAAACTTCAAACTTCTTAGAAATTGTAAGTTACTAGGCGAGACTCACTCATTAAATAAGCGATGGAATTTGTATTTGGCATGTCTTACCCACCCTTTTATTATTTTATACAAGCTACAGATCTACAGTATCCATAATCTCCAAAAAAAAAAAAAAAGTTATTTGGCTTCTGCTTTCAAAGAACGTTTATTTTCACATGCTTTTGTTACTGAAGTTCTTGGGTATTGAACTATATAATAACATTGTAAAGAAAAAGTATTAGATTGTACAGAAACAGCCCAGAATGATGATGATAGTTTTTGATATCAGACCAACATTATATTAGTCAAGCAAATTTATTGTTTGTTAGAAGATTGTTAGAAGATGCTACTAACGAAATAATTTATTTGATGGATTTTCTTTGTAGAACTAATAGCAAATTAAACGTTGGGAAGGGCATTTCCACACAACTACCATGTATCGCCCACCCAATGACATTCCGTCATTTCTGGACCTTTCGGGTGGCGTAGGAGCATGCCTTTAAGGCTCTGCCTTATTGTGGACTGCGTCATTCCTTCGAACCTGACCTCACGCCAGTAAGTGTGAGGTTGGCGACACCAGGTAGCGGGCAAGGTTATCGTTCCACAAGGTCCACTGCTGAGAGCTACCTAGGCGTGGCCATAGTCCCTGCACCGGTAATTATATTGGCTGGGACGTAGAGGATCGCGGGTTACGCTAGTTGGAATCAGTAAGCACAAGCCGAAAATAGGAGTCCATGCCCCATTTCGGTGACGGAAGAAGGGGCACCATAAGTGCAATCGCAGGACACGCCAGGAGATTAGCAAGCATTCGCCGGCGGGAGGGAAATGAGGCAACTACCAGCGGACCTCTGAAGACTCATGAGAATCGAAAATATAATAATACTGCAGACATATTACTCATACTACTATTTATGCATCAAGGGCGTTATAAGGGTTCTAATGACGACAAAGTGGCGACAAAACGCTTTTGGGCTTTTGGTCGCTCGAGATAATCAGACACAATGCCTGTGGTACATTCAAAATTTTATTTTTTATCTACTATAAATGATTGTTTCCTTATTCACTAATTAACTAGATATTAACATGACTCGGTTTCTTTTCATGATTCCCTTCTGTTATTCCCTCCGTAAGAGAACAAGTAGCCTCATTCAAATGTTGTCACATTTACCTCGAAACCACGAGCTTTTCGATCCAGGTAAGTTATGAAGCGTGTATCAAGCTCCGTATCGAAGGCAATGCGAATCATTCAAAAATAAACGTTTTAATACTCTACGATATAGCTAAAAAACGCTTCCGTGAGAGGACCGACGCCCCCCGCTTGTGCGAGCCGAGATTGCGAGTCGCGTGGTGCCAGGAAGCAGCTGCCGCTTCCCCACTCACAGGTTGCTCTAGTTAGCATTAGTAAGCAAGCCCCGAATATATGGGTCCATGGACATCTTCGATGGCAAAATAGGGACTGGTAAGTGCCTTGGTGGCAACGCCAAGAGGTTAGTCGGCCTCAGCGGGCGGGTGGAAACTCAGACTACCACCAGAGGACCACCGGGAGAGGTAGCTCTGGGAATCAACAGATGTCTCTGCAGTCCCTCTGTCTGGGTGGTCCTAGGTACGAGTCCTGACAATAATAATAATAATAATAATAATAATAATAATAATTTTAATAATAATTTTAATAATAATAATAATAATAATACTAATAATAATAATAATAATAATAATAATAATAGACCGATCAGATGGCCGAGATCGCTAAGGCAGTAGTGCCGGAGTGGTTTCGGACCAGAAGATCGCGGGTTCGAGTCCCGCCTCGGGCATGGATGTATTTGGGTATGTCTGTATGTGTTGTCCTTTCACCCCCATTATCATCGTATCATCATTTCATCTTCCATACCCCCAGGGCTAACAACCGTGGGGGATAAAAATCGGATCCAGCTAAAAATGCTGGTCCCCCCCAAAAAGTTGTTGCAAGCACCTGCCACCGCGATAATAAATAAAAAAAACTGAGCCACGTTAAATGCAGAATGCTTGCATGCGTGGTCCTAGTCGGCCAATTAACGAGAAAAAAACAACTGCAGACATATTACTCATACTACTATTTATGCATCAAGGGCGTTATAAGGGTTCTAATGACGACAAAGTGGCGACAAAACGCTTTTGGGCTTTTGGCCGCTCGAGATAATCAGACACAATGCCCGTGGTATATTCAAAATTTTATTTTTTATCTACTATAAATGATTCAGTTTCCTTATTCACTAATTAACTAGATATTAACATGACTCGGTTTCTTTTCACGTTTCCCTTCTGTTATTCCCTCCGTAAGAGAACAAGTAGCCTCATTCAAATGTTGTCACATTTACCTCGAAACCACGAGCTTTTCGATCCAGGTAAGTTATGAAGCGTGTATCAAGCTCCGTATCGAAGGCAATGCGAATCATTCAAAAATAAACGTTTTAATACTCTACGATATAGCTAAAAAACGCTTCCGTGAGAGGACCGGCGCCCCCCGCTTGTGCGAGCCGAGATTGCGAGTCGCGTGGTGCCAGGAAGCAGCTGCCGCTTCCCCACTCACAGGTTGCTCTAGTTAGCATTAGTAAGCAAGCCCCGAATATATGGGTCCATGGACATCTTCGATGGCAAAATAGGGACTGGTAAGTGCCTTGGTGGCAACGCCAAGAGGTTAGTCGGCCTCAGCGGGCGGGTGGAAACTCAGACTACCACCAGAGGACCACCGGGAGAGGTAGCTCTGGGAATCAACTGATGACTCTGCAGTCCATCTGTCTGGGTGGTCCTAGGTACGAGTCCTGACAATAATAATAATAATAATAATAATAATAATAATAATAATTTTAATAATAATAATAATAACAATAATAATAATAACTCCCGGGCTAACAACCATGGGGGATAAAAATCGGATCCAGCTAAATGCTGGTCCCCCCTAAGAATTGTTGCAAGCACCTGCTACCGCGATAATAAATAAAAACTGAGCCACGGTATATGCAGGATGCTTGCTTGCGTGGTCCTAGTCGGCCGATTAACGAAAATAATAATAATAATAATAATAATAATAATAATAATAATAATAATAATAATAATAATAATAATAATAATAATAATAATAATAATAATAATAATAATAATAATAATAATAATAATAATAATGCCTTTATTAATGGCGAGGCTCAGGCCATAGGGCCTGCTCTGCCGCATGACCACTACAGTGGTAGGATTTTCGACATTAGCTACGTAGCTAGGTCGAATTCAGTCGCGGCCGGCTGCTCTGATCGGTGGTTTTCCGTAATTCCTCAACACCAGGCGAAAACCGGAGCAATACACTAAAAAACGGACCATGGACCGCGTGCTATCATTCCTTCCCATTCCCTGTCCTATCCCACTCCTTACTTATACACATTTACATGCACTACGCTACCACACATGTGGGAGACTGGTCGGGAGCTTAGAACTTATCCCAGCTGTAGCGGCGTTCTGTAGGTGAGACACTCCTGGTTGGGAAGAAACCGCTAGCCGACGGTAGGTCGGCGCCGGATCTCACCACCCTCAGAATCCAGGATCCGGATCTCACCATCCAAAGATCACCTCTACCTTCCGGGATAATGCATGTACTTCACTGACGACACTAATAACCTTAGCAGTTGCTTCGCCCGGAATCACTCATCAACCAACCAACCTGCTGCGGACATCGAAAGACTCGTAGGAATGAAAGAGGTAAACATGTACTTCTACTACATACATACGTTTTAATAGCGTGAGGTAAAGCTACTAAAAATCCCTTCGCTGCGAGGACCGTCGCGCCCTCCGCCTGCGCGAGCTGAGATTGCGGGTGGCGGGGGGTGGGGGGTGGCAGCTGCCGCTTTCCCAAGGGCCGGCGGCGGGGCTGCCCTGCCGGGCCCTTTATCTTGCGGCCGCCGCCGCCACCGCCGCGCGCGGTCCCTCAACCGCCGCCCTTCCTTCGTCGACGCTCCGCTCCTTGCGAGCGCGGGGGCCGACAATCGATTCGTGGTATTTATTTTGGGAGCGAATGGAGACCCCCTAAGACGCTACGCGTCGCCCCGCGGGCGGACGCTAAGCGACGGAGGTCGGAAATTGAGGAGTTTGGATGATGCTCCTGGAGATGTGAGGGTGTTCAAGTTTTGAAAACCTGTTACGTCTATATGAAATTTTGGTTTTCTTGTTGATGAGTTGTGATGTGTGTAAATTGCCATAATCTGTAAACTCAAATTATTGTTAAATGTTTTATATTCGAGCTACACTATGTGATATTATCATTACTTTCTATTATTATTATTATTATTATTATTATTATTATTATTATTATTATTATTATTATTATTATTATTATTGTTATTGTTATTGTTATTATTATTTTTATTGTTTCTAAGAGCTTGTTTTCAGATAGTCCTGTGCTACGTTCGTTCTCAGATAGTATACAAAAGTGTCAATCCTAGGTCTGTCGCCGTAGAGTAAACGGCAAATGTTTTCGTAGTTCTGTGTGATTTGTAGCCCCAGCATCGCAGAACTTACACAAAACGTAAGAATCTATATAGCGTGTATTACGTATATAGTTAGTAGGATTATCTTAATTTGTATGAAAACGTGACATGACAATCTATGTATTATTACGTTATTGAGGGACATTTTCTCTCATTTGCTTTATGGTAAGTCAAAATATATGGAATAGTTAAGTTTTTAATTGTAATTTTTCGTAGTATTCCTTCGAAAATTACTGCAATTTTTACTCCAGTCCCAGTTTCTCTCCGATGTGCATTATTCATTTTTATTTACTTTATTTCTCTTGTTTTCAGGTAAGTTCTTCTGGAAATCCTGTTTGTTCAAATTTTGAGTATATTCCAGTAAAAAGTAAGTAAGAAATTTTCTATCACTCACGAGAGATATAGTAATTAAGGCTAATGGCAATGTATGTCTCTGTACCCAACGTAAAATATAATAAATTGTTAATCATTTTGTAACTTTGCAGCGAAGCTATCAGTTCTCTGCGCGTGGTCACGAATGCCCATTACTGAATTCGACATCAGAAAATAATAATCCGTTTAAACCTCTTTTTATTGAAAATCCAATTCCAACTTTAATTTTGTTAATCACTATGGCAGTGAACAGATTGCCCACTCAAAAATTTCTCACTACATTCTCTATGACCCTTCTTAGCGGTAATCGTCTTCCCACCCAATTACATAAACCATAATACGTTACGCAAAACCTACTTGTGGTATCACTGTCATCGCAACCGAAACCACAACCGCAACCGCAACCGATGTCAACTCCCTCGTAATGCGTAATATCGCAATTACTCTGCATTCATAAACTAATTTCATATAATTAACTCATACCACATATTATCTTCCATTGTTCTTCACACATACCAGTTTGTTTATCCCCGCTGAAAGAGTATTTGTGTTCGATGTGCAGTGTATATTTCGAATATAAATGTGAAAAGATAAAACAAAGAATATCGGACTCTTCGACTAATCAAGGTCTGAGTTGTCCAGTTTCAAACACATTAGGAAGCTGAAAAGTTATGAAAAGTCGTGTTATCAAGAAATTTGAAATAACGAAATTTGTGTAATCGATGTTCTACACACGTTTGGAAGACTATTCTTGATTTCGATTCATAATCGACTACTGAAAATACTTTTAAGTTCGTTCTACGAATCTCAATGTTTTTTTTTGTTTTTTTTAATTCTCAAAATTTATAAAAAACTACTTTTTACTTTTTTTACATTTTATAACTTACTCTGTTCATTTATTAATGATGAATTACATGTCGAGTTCTTACTATCACCTGCGTAGTAACTTTCATCTTCATTGTAAACACATGTGTCATCTTGATAAATGACATATTACGCCTGATCATCTGTTGTCAATTCACGAAGTTTCGCAGCTGCTTTCTCTCAATTTTCGCGCTCACCTTTTATTTTGTCTGTGTTGCCTGATCGTTTTATGCCGACTCATCGTATACACTCCCTGGCCGTAGACGAGTTCAATGACTTGTTAGACAGAGTACCTCGTAAATTCTTGCAAACTCATCTTCAAGCCCGCGATCCACTTTTACAGATCAATCGATGCACATTCCTTTGAAAACATGCATTGCTCAGTCCAACCGGTCAATTTAAGATCTCTCCCTCATCACAATTCCTTACCAGGTTGTACTCCCCGGTCAGTCCCATTTCCTTTCCCTTGCTTTCAGACTTGCTCTTCTCCGTTCGACCTCTCTTCCTCACTCGTCTTCACATTCATTTTCCTACTACAATTCGCTTACACTCCCTTCGTTCAACATCACTGTTCTCCTCTATTTACTAATGACTTAAGCCAGTTTCCCTAAATCATATCTCACCCTCTCGTACCTCCGTTTATTCGTGTCATAGGTCCAATTTTCACTGTTATCAGAATTTTTGAAAATTTTAAAAGATTAATTTTTTTGTGGGGGAGGGTGTTTGTACAACTACAAAATTAAATATAGAGATTTTTCCTTGGAATGAAATGTGTTGTCCATAAGTTGTTCTTTCATTAAGGTCCTGTACATTTTTTGAAAATTTTAGTCGTTTTCCCACAATATTCTGTGCTATTTGTGCAATTTTAAAAAATTACAAAAATTAGATTTTCTCAAAAGCGGCTCCAATTTTTTCCTTTAAACTTTGGTAGGGCTTATTCTAAATGCACTCTATTAGATGATATAAACGTTATATAATCTATAAGATGACATAATCGCATTTCCTGTTTTGTTTTTGTTTTTTCAAAAATTACAAATATTTTTTTACTTGTCTTTGACGTTGTTAATATTTACTTTGGCGGCAATTTTTGCCGTTATTATATTTGAGTACATGTTCTTTAAGAAATGTTACATAAAGCTTCTTGAAAACTCATCCATTTTCTGTACTTGGGCGGCGGTAGATGGCAGCAGGCAAGAGTATGTGTCAAGTTCGAATAGCTAGGCGAGTCGAAAGGAAATACAAAACTAATACGGGAAAGTCTGTGCCATTCTGTAGCACCACTAGTATATTCTGGCTATATAAAGAACTGTTGTATTTGGTATCCTTGTATGCTTCACTACGTTATTGTAGAAATCATAGAGATTCTTTTGGTTAAAAAAAATATTGTTGTACTATTCGAAACTAATTTATTTGTTTTTTGAAATGTCTGTGGCATTCTTGAGCACTTCAAGTTATTCCATTTCACATCCATCACGTACATCCACGCATATCCATCCCTAATAATATATTTCTTATTTCATCTTGTCCCTTTTAATCACCACTTTTCGTTACTACCTCGTCCCAACCGCGCAGTTCTTGTGGGTTGCATCACTCGTGGCTTCCGCCCACTGTCCCCGTCCCACCGTCCCCGTCCCACCGTCCCCCCCCCCCCTGGCGCGAATCCGCCATCCACTTCGCGCTGTTTCCTCCCGTTTCACCCGACAGCGCGTTTCTGCGGTGCAATCTCGGCGACAGAAACTGCCCCTTTTTTTTTTTGCACAACGTCGGCTGCCGTCCAGCCGCAATTTGAATTGGGTTTTGTTCGCCAAATGGCTAGAGGGCGGCTTGGTGGTTGTCACTTAAGCATGAAAAACGTGATGCATTCAAAGTTGTTGTTGTTTTTCTACTCGCTCAGAATGCGTGTGCAATAAAATGCGATTCAACTAGAAATTACTCAGCGAATGCCCTTACGCAACAGCGATATTTTAGTGTGAGTTACGCACGTGCGAGGTAGGCTCGATTATTTCTAAGCCTGTTGTCGTAACGAGTGCTTTGCCCCAAACTAAGAGTTAACGTAACTCTGCTCGTGAGGTTAATCTGCTTTAAAACGGCGTAACGATTCCTGACTCCTTCGTTTATGTAACGGTTCAAGATTCAAAACAAGAGTTAATGAGCCTTTACAGCTCTATTCACTACTAACCTAATTACATCATCGCACCAACGTACTGAGCAACGTCGTTTTAAATCCCCTCTTCAAAAGCCGAATGGCTTTCTAAGAGATCGTTCGTGCTCGAAGCGATTCCAGGCGTCGTTATAGATCTTTAGAAATCGACATGTCACGGTGAAATGCTGTCGTAATTCTGGGAGCGAGCAGTGATTTCGTGGTCTTCCTTGGGCTCGTTATCAAATACGATCTGTCGCTGAAGATCGTATGAAGTCATTTGTCTATTGTTACTGTGATAAAAAACTTTGTTATGATCATTAACGGATTTACAAGCAATATACTAAGATTAGTTGCAATTAAAATATTTTATAGGTGAAAGTAGAGGCCATTCGGCTAGAAAATTATGCAAAAACATTTGTTTTAAGACAACGTACATTTTTGATAGTTACTTTCGATCTACGAATACTTTGTTTACTGTCATGGAGACGAAATTAATTCTTCGTAGATAATTCCCACCGGAATGTCAGTGCCCGCGATAGAAATAAGTCTTCCTCTCTGAATCATAGCAGTGCGTTCTGAATAAAATGGTGATTAAAATTTAGCCATATTATGATTGTTGGTACCACGTGTATCGTGAAATGAGTAATTGCTTGTTGCATATATTGAATTATTAAATTATAAACAGGAGTGATAATGAGAACTAACAATCACAATGAAGCGAACTAGTCGTGCAGAGCCCTCTGAGAGCACTTGAAGTATTTGCGGTCGCAAAAAGGTATTAGAGAAATCATCGCGTCCTTCAATATTTCAGTTTGTCCTGGAATGGTACTTCAAGTGAATACGGCGAGATAATTGCAATCAATTTCATCACATGGAGCTCTAATAATTTATGTAAATGATGTATACTCCCTTAAATATTCGGTCGAGTACACTATTTATCCATTGTTTGAGTATAACTGTTACATTATTTGAGGGTTGGAACATCCTCGATTCTCGAAACTATAATACGGGATATTTCCTAATTAATCTGTGGAAGGGCAATAACTGCTTAAATATGATCCTAGAGAACATCTTCG
This sequence comes from Gryllus longicercus, assembly GCA_038098605.1. Taxonomy (NCBI): domain Eukaryota; kingdom Metazoa; phylum Arthropoda; class Insecta; order Orthoptera; family Gryllidae; genus Gryllus; species Gryllus longicercus. Next base: position 6,869,381 of record JAZDUA010000025.1, read on the forward strand.
TGCTAAAATGTATATATTATTAATTAATTTAATACTCTTCAAGGTAAATTAAACGCCTGGTTAATTGTAAAAAATAAACAAAATTATTCAAAAATGCTGTTGAAGCATGGGAGATGAATTCTAAAACTTGAAGATTATATAGTGAATTAACTCTTACTAATGTAATCAATTAAATTATATATTCGTGACGATGAGAAACTGACATCATTGTACGTAAAAATCTTACTCAGGACAACATTTTTAATCAAGAATTAAATTTAAAATAACACACAAACAATGAAATATATGTTATAAAGATTTTCTTTCATTCAAAACATTTCTTTCTAATTAATGCATGAGAACTTCGGTGAAGTCAATATCCATAAATTCTTGTTACTTTCTCACAATGGTTGATTTTGTTGCAAAACATGTTAGAGGATGTTAAGGTAATAGTATAAATCTGTGAATAAAGAATCACAGTGACATTAATATTCAAAAATTAGTAGTAAATGCTTTTACTTCACAAATTATATAGAAAAAATAATTACTTCCCACAAACATTTAAATTATTTGCATTATAATACGGAGTAAGAAGAAAAATGTGTTCATTGTGATTTACCTCTGTAATTAATGCTGTTCTACTGCCTGCTTATTGACTTCTAAAACACGCCAATTCAAATAGATCGATTTCTTAATCAATCTTTTGAAAAGAGACACAGTCTTCTCAAAACACACTCTTTTATTTTATTGTTAAATTTTAAGCAAATCGTCGGGAAATTGTTATAAAGGAAAACTATGAAATTACGAACTTAAAGCAAAATGTGACACAAAGAAGCCTCTTACTATACGTGCGTCACTCCAACCGCATAATGTCCAGACCGTGTGCGGCTTTTTTTTTATTTCTTCTTTCGGCCCTTCATGCTCCCCTAGGCAAGCGGCGCGCCGCGGCGTTGCAATCGCGGACGCTCCAACAGCACAGCACAAAGGTTCACGCCCCATGCGTCGCACACGCCCCCCGCCGCCGCTGCTTTCCCCGCCGCCACCTCAGTGCCATGGCTCCAACGCCTACCCTCGCCCTCATCATCTCCACCTCACCCGCCATCGCCCTCGCCACCGCCCTTGCCTCCGGCCTGGCCTCCGCCCTTGACGCCGCCCTTGCCTCCACCCTTGCCTCCGCCCTTGCCGCCGCCCTCGCCTCCGCCCTTGCCTCCGGCCTCGCCGCCACCCTCGCCACCACCCTCGCCCTCGCCCCTACCCTCGCCACCACCCTCACCACCGCCCTTGCCTCCGCCCTTGCCTCCGCCCTTGCCTCCGCCCTTGCCTCCGCCCTTGCCTCCGCCCTTGCCTCCGCCCTTGCCTCCGCCCTTGCCGCCGCCCTTGCCGCCGCCCTCGCCTCCGCCCTTGCCTCCGCCCTCGCCGCCACCCTCGCCACCGCCCTCGCCCTCGCCCCCACCCTCGCCACCACCCTCGCCACCACCCTCGCCGCCGCCCTCGCCACCGCCCTTGCCTCCGCTCTTGCCGCCGCCCTCGCCTCCGCCCTTGCCTCCGCCCTTGCCGCCGCCCTCGCCTCCGCCCTTGCCTCCGCCCTCGCCGCTACCCTCGCCACCGCCCTCGCCCTCGCCCCCACCCTCGCCACCACCCTCACCACCGCCCTCGCCACCGCCCTTGCCTCCACCCTCGCCACTGCCCTCGCCTCCGCCCTTGCCTCCGCCCTTGCCGCCGCCCTTGCCGCCGTCCTCGCCTCCGCCCTTGCCTCCGCTCTCGCCGCCACCCTCGCCGCCACCCTCGCCCTCGCCCCCACCCTCGCCACCACCCTCGCCTCCGCCCTCGCCACCGCCCTTGCTTCCGCCCTTGCCGCCGCCCTCGCCTCCGCCCTTGCCTCCGCCCTCGCCGCCACCCTCGCTGCCACCCTCGCCGCCACCCTCGCCGCCACCCTCGCCACCGCCCTCGCCCTCGCCCTCGCCCTCGCCCTCGCCCCCACCCTCGCAATCACCCTCGCCACCACCCTCGCCACCGCCCTTGCCACCGCCCTCGCGACCGTCCTCACCACCGCCGTCGCCACCGCCCTAACCACCGTCACTACCCTCGCCACGGCCCTCGCCACCGCCCTCGCCCCCACCCTCGCAACCGCCGTCGCCACCGCCCTTACCACCACTCTTTAAAAGGCCGCCATCGTTTACATTCTACATGCCCTCGCCTTCTCCACCGACCCCGCCCCTCACGTAACTACCGCCCTCGTCATGCCTTCACCACGCCCTCGCCACTGCCCTCGGCACCACCATCGTCATCGCCCACCCCAATGTCATCGCCACGTCATCCTCACCGCCACCGCCTTCGCCACTTTCATCGAACTCGCCACCGGCATAGGCACCACCTGCTCCCTTCCTACTCCCACCACCTTCACCTCCCTCTTCTCCCTCACCGACTCAGCCCCTCCCAACATCACATTCATCGTCACCACCTCTACTGCTTTTCATGATCCTCCTCATCCACCTTCGCTTCAACTTCCACATGTTCCTCCAGGTCATCCACATCCATCTCATCCTCTACACCCAGCTCATTCTCCGCATCCACCTCCAGCTGGTTCTCCTCATCCATCTCCACCATCATCACCGCCACCACCTGCCGCAGAGGGAGCCGCCGGCCGCCCATCGGAGCGTACGGGAGAGCGGGAGGGGTCGGGGTCGGGGGTGGGGTCTGGAGGGGAGGAGCGCTCTCCGCGGGCCGCGTTCGAACCCCCGCTGCGCTGCTGAGTCACCGGGGCTGAGTCAGAGCAAGCGGCGCGTGCGGGATGCCGGCGCCACCAACGCGCGCCGTCCCCGGGGAGCCCGATGGGTTTACGCTAGCGTTTTCCAGTCTCTGCCACTCGACGCTCTTCCAGCAGGGAGGCCAGCCGTCCCTTCCGGCACTGCTCGACATAGGCACTTTACTTCCAGGGGCGTCGACACTAAAAAAACAAAAGGGTTCTGTGACACAATATAAATGGGAAGAACAAACTGAAAACACAAAATAATGAAAAACCATGCAATAGATAAAACAATTTTTTCTCGAGGGGTAATCACTGGAATCTACTATGCCTGCTGATAACTGAAGTACAATTAATTATAAAGGGCGAAAATATGTGACCCTGCGAATGCTGAGTTTGAAGAAAATGAAAAGTTATTAAAGTGAGCATTAATTTAAAAATTGTTGTGTCAATATTACCATGTATATGAAATAATGTGAGAAAAGGAATTTTCAATTTGCAGGGGAATTCGCCCTCCTACTCCCGACCCATTTTCTGCATTAATTACTGCGTCTCGTAGCGGCCAGGCTACTACTTTTCACCTCTGGGTGCCAGGGCACAAATACTATAATATTCTGGAAATAATTGTGTACAAAAACTTTCAAGAATTCAAGAGGATATTCTAAATGTTGTTCGTGGTCGTCATCCAACAAAATATTAGTAAATAATTATGCCTGAAACTGCGAAAAGAACTATCTGAAACTGTTCTCTCGTTCACCAAATTGATAGACTTCGCATTCAACTTTCTTCTCCACGCTTTTCGTCCTAACTGCTGTTATTTTCCCTGTAACTCTGCTTCAGCCAGGATGAAAGTCTAGGAACACGTTTCCATACATAGCTTTTGTTCGCTTAATGCGATGAATATTGAAAGAGTGGACTGGATGCAAATGTAATTCCGCACATACAGCTGAAACCCTAGGATAGTTCAGTATGGCGGATACAGCATCACTGCTCCTGTAATCAAACATGACGCTGCACAAAGATGGACTTGGTAAAAAAAGTTTTGACGACACGACGAACTAGCCGACCTCGGAGAACATGCCTGGGCCGGGAACGGGAATGGGAGCGGGAGTGGGAGCGGGAACGGGAACGGAAACGGGAGCGGGAGCAAGAGCGAGAGCGGAAGCGGGAGCGGGAGCGGGAGCGGGAGCGGGAGAGAGAACGGGAACGGGAGCGAAAGCGAGAGCGGAACAAGAGTGAGAGCGGAATCAGAGTGAGAGCGGAAGCGGGAACGAGAGCGGGAGCGAGGGCTGAACGAGAGCGGGAGCGAGGGCTGAACGAGAGCGGGAGCGAGGGCTGAACGAGAGCGGGAGCGAGGGCTGAACGAGAGCGGGAGCGAGGGCTGAACGAGAGCGGGAGCGAGGGCTGAACGAGAGCGGGAGCGAGGGCTGAACGAGAGCGGGAGCGAGGGCTGAACGTGAGCGGGAGCGAGGGCTGCACGAGAGCGGGAGCGAGGGCTGAACGAGAGCGGGAGCGAGGGCTGAACGAGAGCGGGAGCGAGGGCTGAACGAGAGCGGGAGCGAGGGCTGAACGAGAGCGGGAGCGAGGGCTGAACGAGAGCGGGAGCGAGGGCTGAACGAGAGCGGGAGCGAGGGCTGAACGAGAGCGGGAGCGAGGGCTGAACGAGAGCGGGAGCGAGGGCTGAACGAGAGCGGGAGCGAGGGCTGAACGAGAGCGGGAGCGAGGGCTGAACGAGAGCGGGAGCGAGGGCTGAACGAGAGCGGGAGCGAGGGCTGAACGTGAGCGGGAGCGAGGGCTGCACGAGAGCGGGAGCGAGGGCTGAACGAGAGCGGGAGCGAGGGCTGAACGAGAGCGGGAGCGAGGGCTGAACGAGAGCGGGAGCGAGGGCTGAACGAGAGCGGGAGCGAGGGCTGAACGAGAGCGGGAGCGAGGGCTGAACGAGAGCGGGAGCGAGGGCTGAACGAGAGCGGGAGCGAGGGCTGAACGAGAGCGGGAGCGAGGGCTGAACGAGAGCGGGAGCGAGGGCTGAACGAGAGCGGGAGCGAGGGCTGAACGAGAGCGGGAGCGAGGGCTGAACGTGAGCGGGAGCGAGGGCTGCACGAGAGCGGGAGCGAGGGCTGAACGAGAGCGGGAGCGAGGGCTGAACGAGAGCGGGAGCGAGGGCTGAACGAGAGCGGGAGCGAGGGCTGAACGAGAGCGGGAGCGAGGGCTGAACGAGAGCGGGAGCGAGGGCTGAACGAGAGCGGGAGCGAGGGCTGAACGAGAGCGGGAGAGAGAACGATGGCGAGATCGACAGAGAGAGCGAGAGCGCGAGCGAGAACGAGAAGTTCAATATCAAAAATTGAAGTCGTAACAAATCTTCCCATTGAATGACAGTCCCCCCTCCTCATCCAGTTCGTGATCTTGAAGTGCCGGCGTAATCGGAGTAGAAACATCTTTCTGCTGCGCGGATGCGCATCTCGCGAGAACGCGAATCGCCAGAGGCACATACGTGTAAACACCTGAGCGATTCCCCGAAATCCGGCGAGCCGGCACGAGCAGAGCCGTGGTCGCAATTCGCAGAAACTGCGCGCGATGTTGGATAAACCCGCGTGAGGAAACGGGGTCACCTGACTGAATCATGCGTCCGTTGGCAAGCGTTGAAACATTGTGATCCTCGCAGTAAATCTTAACACAAGGCGAGAGAAATCTGTTTGAAACCGTGCAATGCGTGTTGAAGTGCCATCGCAAAAACCACAGTAAATTACTATAATTACAGTATGTGCATTTGTGATTGTTTTGCTGGGAATTGACCAACTTGGATTAAACCCCTTATACCTCTGTTTGCTTTTTCAATCGTAGATGAATTGAACATGTCTGCTGTCTTACTACTAGTTCTATCAAACACAATTCTCACCTTCAAATAAGTCTTATCCATTCCCAGAATCAAACTAGAATGAAATTCTTCGCCACCTTCACCTGTCTCCAAATATCTCCATAGTTATTAAGTGTGTTCAACTCTGTTGGGTGTCTGCCTGGATGGCCATTTTGTGCTATTTCAATGCAGCAAAATTATCTCCTGAAACTGTTAGGAACTGAAATACTATAAACAAGCTTTAAACGTTTTTTTTTTTGTATTTTCTTTAGAAACATGGTTGTCATAGCAAAACATTTCCTCCACTATTTGTATATTGCATTCTGTCAGTTACTTCATCGCAATGAATGTAAATGCATTAGCCTGTACTATGTAGTCAACAGAACATCTTGCAGTAGGGACAGACCAGAAGTTTTGTTCTTATAAGAAGTAAAGTGTATTATAACCTATTTGAGTCATTGTACTTCAACACTGTAAACATTAATTGAATGTAATTTTGTGTGCTATTTTACATCAATTTTTGTCTTGTTGATTGAGAAAAGTGTGTATGTAATGTGACTAATGTATTGCCATTTGCTGTGAGTATAATTTTTGTTTCATTATTACTGCTTAATTTGACCAATGAGAAGCTTTATTTGTTGGAAGTAATTGATCCACTTGGCAAAACAATGCTTACTATCCGTGTAGCCTCTATATGGCAGCACATGCAACAGAACTTCGGCGCCGCTCCTGCGACCTGCGGAGCCGCCCAGTGCTGCGTGGGCGGAAGCTGCAGCGCGGGTCTGTCTGGCTCCGCCCCCGCCGTTCCTCACCGCGTCCGCCCTGTGCTGACCTCGTGCGTCCCACCCCCGCCGCCGCGCGCCCCGCCCCTTCGGCGTCACTCCCCGCCACTCCCGCCGACCCGCCACCCCCGCTGCCCTCATCTCTCACACCACTCACCCACCGTTTCCGCCGCACAAGGAACATCCGCACACTGCCCTGCTGGTTCCGCCGCCTGCCGCCCTTACTGTCCCCGCGCGTGCCCCTGCAGCCCGGCTGCCCGCCCCTTCGGCGTTCGCTGTTCATCGGGGCCGCACCCGAGCCACTCCCCTCGATCCGGTCGCCACACCACGATCGCCACTCCCGCATCGTCAGACCCCTCCTCCTCGAAGGAGCAATACCCTCACCACTCACTACTTCCCGCCCCCCCCCCTCCTCCAACTTCCTCGCCCATTTGCCCCGCCGATCATTCTGCTTCCGTTCCATTTCGCTCTCGCGACCTAGCGGCTTAGGTGGTTCCGGGCATCAATTGATTTCACTGCAGTGTGTATGTCGGGAAGACCCTACGATTTGAGTCCTGACGGTGGCAGCTTCTAGATCAAAGTCAGCCGTTGTCTGGAGGAGAATTCTAGCGGCCGGCTGCCTGATAAGTTGTTTTCCGTGGTTCCTCCGTTCAAGACGAGGCGAATGCTGGAGCAGAACCCTGACAAATGGGCCAAGGACCGCGCGCGATCTTTCCTGCTTCCTTCTTGTCCTATCCTCACCCCTTACACAGGCTAGCATGTACTACACCACAGCACACATCGGGAGATCAGGAGGGAGCCTAGAGCTTGACCCGGCTGGGGCGGTGTCCCACTGGTGGGAGATAAACCTGATTGGGGAAAATCACACAAACCAACGTGTAGGTCAGAGCCGGATCTCGTCATCCAGCTATGAAATCTCACCACCACTTCCTTCGATATAACATGCACTGCACCTACCTGCTCTTAGCAGTTGGCGTGCTCGGAATCACTTATCAATCAACTCACCACCATCCCCGCCCTTCCGCCTCACCCCTCAGTTTGCTTCCGTTCCACGCTGACCTCCCCGCCCTTTCTGCCCGGTGGCCACGACACACAGCTCACACCGCGCAGGCGGACCTGCACGGCCGTACGTGGAGCAAGTGCTGCACTCGGAGAGATAAAACGACCGGTGGACCATGCGGAGGAGTCGCTAGTGCATCAGTCGCCAGTGTTCATGGAAAGTTTCGCTTCTTACATTCCGACTCCCTTTGCGCGAAGATTGATTCAGCATCCTCTCTCTATGTTTACCGCGACCAATAATTATTCATTAAGTGTTTGGAGTCTGCGTGAGCTGAAAAACTGCACCGCATACATTGTACACCGTTAAACGGTAAATCCGTTGCACTTTAAAAAATAATATAAATAATCGTTGTGATACTTTCCTTTTAATTACGCAGTATTACGCGATAAGTGTGTTGCATCTACTAAATGTTTCTATTATATTATTATTATTATTATTATTATTATTATTATTATTATTATTATTTTATAGCTTATATAACTTTGAAGTGCAATTAAAATACAACTTTTCTTAAAATTAACAAAAAAATTAATGAATATTCAAGGGATTCATTCCAATTACGCAAGCTCCATTTCTTCTTAGTATGAATAATTTTTTTCGTAGAACAAAATACGCCATTACTCTTAAAATAACACAATTGGCAGGAACTCACTTTCTCCTGTTGGTTTGGTAAGATGATTATTGTTGTAATTATTATCATTTACATTAGTATTATTATATTGGTTCCACATTTACTACAATAAATATAATAATTTTACATACGTTTTTAAATAAAAATAAAATCATAACTTTTAATTAAGTTTGGATGATAAGCTGTTTGAATTCAAAATTACTTCACAACATCGATTATCCTAATATAACTACATCTTGCTTTATTTTATACAGATATTTCGTTATCTTCATTAGCGAACTTGCAAGGCAGTTGTGGAAACAGTTTCTGAGAAAGTTCGCGAGGTCTATTCGAGAGTAATTACCTCCCGCAAACCTTTGCGGTCAGACGCCCTTTCCCAAGCGGTCGCTTGCCCAGCGCCCTTCCCCCCAAAGAGCACAAGTGTATCACAGGCACTCGGCCGCGTCGCGTTCTGCCCCGCCCACCGCCGCACTCGGCGCCTCCACGCGGCGGCGCCCGTAAACAAACAGGCGCTAATGGCCGCCAGCGCTATTGCTCCGCCGCCGCGGGTGCGTTCCAAACGGCGGCTCGCGACGCGGGAGAGGCGAAATGGAGTGCGAGGAAAGAAAACGGATCGCGGGAAAATGGGAAATTGAGAGCGGAAAAGTTTAAATGAATTGCGAGAAAAGAAAATGGATCGTCGGGAAATGGATAATTGGGCGTGGAAAATAGAAAATGGAACGCGAGAAAAAGAAAATGGATCGCGGAAAAAGGGAAATTGAGAGCGGAAAAGTTTAAATGAATTGCGAGAAAAGAAAATGGATTGAAGGGAAGTGGATAATTGTGTGTGGAAAAGAGAAAATGGATTGCGAGAAAAGTAAGTGTGTCGTAGGAATATGGAAAATTGGACATGGAAAAAAGAAAATGAAATGCGAGAAAAGAAAATGGATTACAGAAAAATGGATAATGGGGCGTAGAAAAGAGAAAATTAATTGCGAGAAAAGAAAACGGATTGTGTATGGAAATGGAAAATGCTGCATGGACAAGAGAAAATGGATTACAAGAAAAGAACATGGGTCACAGGAAAATGGAACATCGGGCGAGCGAAAGAGCAAATGGATTGCAAGAAAAGAATATAATCGCAGAAAAATGGAAAATTAGGCGCCGGAAAGAGAAAATGGATCGCAGAAATACGTAAAATTCGGCGCGAGAAAGAAAGAAGATCACGATAAAAATGGAGTTTCCATTTTTATGTCACTTATATCTTCTACTCTTAATCTAGTCATTACTTTCTCCACACTTCCTCTCACGTACTTCTAGGTATTCCTCGACTTCTGTGTGAAACACTTCGCTAATTCCAGAGCTTTTGACTTCAACGTTCATCACAAATGCTGTTAAAGTGACCATTCCATTTGAGTTGGCAATGTCGTCGATTATGTTGACACGTATGTTCTTCGTCAAATTTCATTTTCTACGTCATCCAACAACATTTATCGACACCACTTCGACACCAGTGGTCCATCGCTGAAAGTTTATTTTCATTTCCTTCGATATTTCCGAAATTTTTGGGGTTCTATTTTGAAAATAACAAACTCAGATTAATTTACGAAGTGACAGCCGTTACTGAATTACACTGAGACTTCTTATACGGAAAGTGTTCCACTCGATTCAGCTTGACTTGTAATGCGAATACTTGACTGTCTGACTTCCGTGATTTAAAGCGATTTACTTTCTCTTGATTCGAATGAATCCAAGAATGATTCGAATTAACCCAAGTGAGAATTAGCCTCTACTATTAATTCTCAAATCTTCATCACTTAGCTTCTATTCATCTTTTGTTATAATAATTATTTCGATTTCTTAACATAATAATCTAATGATATTTCCTGTATTGGCATTAACTCCTATAACAAGTAATTATTTATATGAAATAATGTATCTATTTATATATGTATCATATTAAGGAAATACTTTATTTGATCAATCCGTCTCTAAATTTATTGTATGTTGTTAGATTGTTGACCTTTGGCGGCAATAGACTACAAACACAATCGCTTTCTTCTCAATAAACTCTATACTTGCGGCATAACGATAAAATTCCAATCCCAGTATTTCCGTCCAAGCAGCATCTACTTTAACCTGTTTGTGTATTTGTGACTCATACCCTTCTTGACAGTAACTAGAACCGGCCTGTCTGTTCCTATCCTCGGTCACGCAATGCTTCTTCCGCCTTTTCACCCATCTCTGCCCCTTTTACACCTCCACCCTCCATCGAAACTGCCTTCAGCTCCACGCTCATATCCACCTTGCCACTGCCCGAACACCCACGCTCTCTATTCCATCTCTACCACCTCCTCCTGCGCCATCTCCTCAGCCCCAGCAACCGCCCTCACCTCCGCCCTCACCTCCGCTCTCGCCTCCGCCCTCGCCTCCACCCTCGACTCCTCCCTCGCCTCCGCATTCGCCTCCACCCTCGACTTCACCCTCGATTCCACCCTCGCCTACACCCTCGTCTCTGCCTCCGCCACCGCTTCTCACATCGCTATCCTTTACCGCAGCCCATATCTACCACCCTGTTCACGCGAAGGGCCACGAATCTCTTACGTGCTTCCTTCCCCGCCACCGTCCCCGCTGCCGCCCCCGCCGCCACCCCCGCCGCCGTCCCCGCCGCCGCTCCCGCCGCTGTTCCCGCCGCCGTATCCCCGCCTCCCCCCTACCCGACCCTGCCACCACCACCGCCGCCGCCCCCACCGCTGCCCCCGCCGCCGCCCCCGCCGCTGCCCCTACCGCCGCCGCCGCCGCTCCGCCGTCGCCCCCGCCGCCGCCCCCGCCGCCGCCCCCGCCGCCGCCCCCGCCGCCGCCCCCGCCGCCGCCCCCGCCGCCGCCCCCGCCGCCGCCCCCGCCGCCGCCCCCGCCGCCGCCCCCGCCGCCGCCCCCGCCGCCGCCCCCGCCGCCGCCCCCGCCGCCGCCCCCGCCGCCGCCCCCGCCGCCGCCCCCGCCGCCGCCCCCGCCGCCGCCCCCGCCGCCCCCCCCGCCGCCCCCCCCGCCGCCGCCCCCGCCCCCGCCGCCGCCCCCGCCGCCGCCGCTCTTTGGCGGCCCGCCCTCGCGAGGTCTCCGTCGGCTGCGCCGGGTCAGCGGTCGCGGCAACTTTCCTTTCGCAGGCGCTGCCCCGCGTTTGACAGCCGCCGCCTGATAATGCGCTTGCCCCGCCCACGCCCCCCGCCCACGCCCGCGCCCACTCACGGCCACGTCCTCGCCTCTCTGCCGCCGGTGTCACTGCTCTCACCGGTGCCATCGAACTTACACCGCCTTTCCCGCTGGTTATCGCGACTACTCAACGCACCTTTCCAGCAGGAAGTGTTCAAATGGGGCTCGCGTTCCAGTCTTCGAATCGGTCTGTGTTCGTTACTGTGCATATCACTGAGCTTTAAGGAAAATACACAGCAGTTTTAAAATTTAGAAACACGGGTCATATGAATGACTTTTAGGTTTGTCCAGGCAATATTCCTAGCTTTCTGTACTATCATCAGACCAGACGGTTTCGAACCTTTCTGCTCTTTTTAACGAGTTTCCGTTTATCATATAAATTGTTTTTAACTATCAGTTCATGAATATGCAAAGATGTCATCTTAACAGTATTATTCTAACACACATGCCCAATTTTATCTGCCAATGAGATAATCGGAATTCGTTTAGAAGATCTATTTAGAATAATTCGATTATACTTAGAATAATCAACAAACGACTCAATTGTGTTGAGAATAATTAACATAGTTATATGCGAAGAAGAAGTAGAAAAAGAAGATCAAGAAATGGCACTTTTCTTTAGTTGTTCTCCATACTGATTCAATCTTCATACCGCCATCTTAAAAGGTTATATTCTTTAACCTTTTACAAAGACATCATCCTTTGTTCCGACTTTTCTGTCATAATCTTTTAGGAATCGAATCACTATATCTCCGATAACCTGTCGACAGTTCCCTTCCCTGCCAAGTGGCTTCCTCCATTCACTTCTGTTCGTTGATATCAGCCTGGCGCCTGCCGCATAGATAACCAATCAACCAATATTGTTGAGCCACATGACCGACTTCACTGACAGTCCATAGCGAGGGGATTAAGATCGTGCTTGGGGCTCTCGCTGGATAGTGGCCTCCAATAATTAAATAAAATAAATTAGATCCGTCCATAAATATTTTGTTATATATGGATATAAAAAGCTGTTTAATAATTAAGGCTGATACGTTTTTTTACTTTAAAGAATTTATGTGTATGTTGACATCAACATTAATAGTGTTGTTTTTGGTTTGTATGTCATAGCCCTAGTGATAACAATTATAAACTTCGAAACGTCAGTGCCCTTTAATACTTCAATTATTATCCGTAAATGAACAAATCTAATGATCATACACTGTGAATTTCATCCTTAGACAGAATTCTAGTAGTTGAGTACTTATGCTTAAGGGAGAGTGAAAATAAACATGAGCAATAATATTGAATATGGGCAGCAGACTTAGGTAGGTGACATTCTAACGTACGTACTAACCTTCATCCGCCGATCTGTTTCCCCACTTCATCGGTATTCCTGTTTTTCTTGCTACTGTAGTTCGATGTATGTGTATACGTCTTGCTCACATTTATGAAGGACTTGGGGCAAAATTATGAGGCACACTCCGAACACAGACATATTCATATTGACAAACAGCGGTAGACATGTTGTGGCGTGTGTAAATTATCTCGTTTCTGCTTGGAAACCCTTCATTTTTAATGTTAACATGTCTCACCGACAAAGGTGGCTCAGGGCATCACTGCTGCAGAGCCTCAGTCTGGATTCGAGTATCGACGGTGGCAGGATTTTCGACGCTGACTAGATAGGTCGAAATCAGTCGCTGTGTGGAGGAGAATTCTAGAGGCAGGCTGCACTTGCTTGTAGTTTCCCGTGGTATCTCCGAACAACACCAGGCGAATACTGGAGCACGGAGCACGGACCACGGACCACGGACCTTTTGTCTTTTCTCTACCCCTTACACTCTTTCACATAAGTGCTCTACACTACTACGCATGCCGGGAGATCAGTCGGTAGCTTAGAGCTTGTCCCGGCTGGGGCGGTGCTTCGCTGGTGGAAGACACCTGATTGGTGAAAAATCCTCGCAAGCCGATGTAGGTTGGCGCTGGATCTCTCTAGCCTCCACTAGAGAAGATCACCGACACCTCACGCTGTAAAAAAACACGCACTATACTTACAGGACTAATGACCGTATCAGTTGACGCGCCAGGAAACACTAATCAATGAATAAATCTTACGAACTCGCACTTCTTAAGAAAGAAAACGTCTGTCTCCCTGTCTACCAGGCTTTTCCCTCGCGCCTTCCTGTATGCCTCCTCGATACGTGGCCGGTTTATCTGCGCTTCAGTGCAACAACGCCGCCCCAAGCGCCCGCTCTCTGTGTGCACTTGAGATAGCGGCGCGCCAGTCAGGCGTTTGACCCCCGGCACCGAGCCGAGGGGGCCCACCAATTGATCTCCGCCTTTCGCCGTCATTGCGCCTGAGTGATACGGGGCCAGAGGTGAGATTCGGCGAGCGGCAGGCGGCCCTTACCATCAGGTAGGCCCCTGGCGGGTGTGGGTTTACGGAAGATTGATGGTGGAGGAGTTCAATGGAGATTTCTCTGTTTTTCTGAAACATATTGTTAACGGGAGACTGGATTGACGTGAGATGAAGAAGAAATGATGATGGCAAATTGCAGCCGAGTACGTATTGAGATATTTGAACCGTGATAAATTGGTTGTTAATGTGTTGAGTACACTTGGAATTGAGTGATCACGTAACAAAATAATCCATTTCAGTTACAGCGATGTTAAAGAAAAATATATTTATTCGCGTCAACCTAACAGTGTAGGAACTACATTTCTAGCCATCAATTTAAAGATTCAATTCCGGTGTTCCTTAAATTTATTTGCTTTGTGATTTTTAAAATGTTCTTTTTAGGGTGATGCTGGGAACAGGGTACCTGTAAATAAATATTGAAGACAATGTCATGTATCGTCAGTCTCGACGATAGGAATCCGGAATGTAGGTGAACTGGAGACAACGCGTAGAAACTGCATAAGCCATCCTCTGGAATGTCTGTTTCGTTACAAAGTCTCTTCAGGAGTTGTGTAAGTTTTCTTCATTAAAAAATGTTTATTTTTTCATATCAATGAACAGGGATTGTATTCCATTCGGTAATGTTGTTAGGTTTGCTGTTGTTTATAATATTTTGAAACGCCTCTTTGAAACCTAGAGATGAAAAAGGGCTTCATATAACAATAGTATTTGAATTTCAGTGTATCAAATATTTATTACAAAAGTGTACGATATTTTGAGTAGATAACGAGCACCAAAACATATTTTATTTACAACTCTGAGTTAAATTAAGCAATATTTTAAATACGTTTTTTGGTATATTGTATTCAATATAATGTTCTGATAGGCAATGAGTTTCCAGTTTTATTACTAAATTATGGAACGTGGCGAAATTTAAAGTTCAAACTAACCAGCAATTGTTCTGTTACATTTAAATGTGTTTTCCACGCAGTGAAAGCGTCCATTTGTTTCTCTTAATTTACAGCAAAATACGAGTAATTAACACATTCATTTAATAAAATGCTCCAAAAATGTAGGACCGCTTGGAGCCACTGTTACCAGTCTGAAAGTTCCTATTTCATTCTTGCTTAATGCAAAACTGATGTGGTTTTTCACGAATATTACCCATGAATGCTTAGTAAGAATATTTTCTTGATCATTTAATTTGAGTATGTTGTGAAGGTTATGATTTATTCACTGCAGTTGCATTAATATTTTTTTATTATTTTATTTTAGTCCTTTTACTCACACGCATTAAGGAGACAGTTACACTTACGAACCTTCTCTGCGTTTTTGTTATTTTCATGTCGCATCAACATGGAGGTCATTACCGACCACTATTGGATTTAACGTCATGGTAACTATGATATTGACGTAATATGGTGATGATAGGGGTGAAAGGACAAACAGAAATGCAACCATGCCCGAGGCGGGCCTCGAACCCGCGATCCTTCAGTTCCAGATCGCTACGGCACTAATGCCTTTACGATTTCGGCCTTCCGGACGACTTTCTCTGCGCTTTTTGGCCAGAGCTTCGCGAAACTTTCTGAAACAGCTCTCGCGCAAGGCATAATGCGAGATTGGAACCCCGGACCTAGTAGAGTAAGATTGATTATTTCGTGCTTCCGGTCGCATCAGCTGATACGGTCAACAGTTTCGTAAGTGTAGTGTGTGTTTATTCTAGCTGTCTAGCGCGACCTAGCCATCTAGCAACGCCGAAAATCCTACCACCGCCGGGACTCGAACCCAAGACTTCCCGGTCAGAGGCACAGCAGCGACATCATTTTCTGCCAGTAGTAGTCTCTGAAGATAACAATGAAAAATAAGAAATATGAGAAATGAGAAATATAAAAATTCTATGTACGGGATGAGGCAGCAAGCAAAGAGGCACAATTGAACTATTCATTGGATAAAGTTTGGACTTTGTATTTCTTCATTCATCCCAAAAAGTCATTTTGAAAGCAAAAGCCCCCGCGTATTCTCTCGTTAGACATGTAAGCAACGAACACACATATCAAGTTGACTCTATGTTTAGGTATTCTGGTCTCTTTCTTTCCTTCTAATCAATTTATCTTCCTCCTTCGACCTAATCTTGCGTTCCTTTGCCCAAACCTCCACAAGACGCCGACGTGAAAGACGTGTGCGCCCTCCTGTCAATCTAACTTAAACGCCCGAAGCCGCCCGCAATGAACCATTTCCGACTGCCGGGCGGGCCGGCGGGGTCACAGCGTGACCTTGTGAGTAATTTATATTCGTATCCATTACCTAGTAATTCGGGATACCCAGAACCGTTTGCCAACCTGCAACGTTGCAAGAAAATGGGGAGAGAAGGTAAAGGGTACTGGGATAAATAGAAGAAAGCAGAACCTGCCTCCTTCATTTTGCTTTTTGTTGGCTGAGAGTGACCTTCTGCTTTCGCAAAAGGAGTATGACGGATGGGTGATGCGTTCCAAAATAGAGAAGGACTTGTGACTCACTCTCTAACGGGACTCTTAGAATCCTTCATTTATGTAAATCCTATCTTCTCCTGATGCAATAGTACCCACTTTCTTAGAAGATTTTTTTCCCCTTTTTTTTCTTTGGTTTCGACGACACTTACTCAGAAGATTGATCGTCTGATGATTTCTTATTTGTATACGATTTCTTGTTTGTGTGTCTGTACACTGTTATTACATTAGCAGCATGTAAAATCACGATTGTTACTGCCGAATGTGAATTTACCGGGCCATTTTACAGCAGTTTCTTCCTAAAGATAAATTACACTTAATGTCAAAGAACATAAAATATAAGATATTCATTGAGAGAGAAAATTATGTCCTGGAAAGTCAGTACAAGGTGAAAAACATCCATTTCTTCTTTCAGCTGAGAAACAGCGACACCGAAACCAGATTGAATACATCGATAATTCAACTCATGAATTATACACTAGTAGCGTTTCAAAATTTGTCAGACTCAGCTAATTGTAACTGTCATTTTACAAGAAGAATAATATAATCACTTTTTGTTTCACTTGCTTCTTACTTGATCATTAAGCATTTAAAAAATTTAATGAACGATTTCTTAAGCTTGTTTGTTTCGTATTGTGATATCTTTTAGTTCCACCCAAATGATGTAAATATTGCAGTTCGTATGCAACATTTATTGATATGTTATAATGAATTATATATAAAGTACTCAGGTTGTATATAATAAAATATATCTTATTGTCTTAGATAATGCTACAACTGCCTTCGAACTTCTCAGCAAAAAAATTTCTAATATATCCAAAGCATTCGAGGAATTACCTACGATGATCTACAATTTGTCCTGAATTTTAATGTCTGTGTTACACTGCCACAAACAAACACATTGTTATATTATTTATTTGTGTTGATACCAAATATCGCATGGAACGAAGGGTCGCACCGTTCGTACATTCACCATTCAGCACGATCCCAGCGAAGCAGCCACTGTGAAATGTTAATAGAGGCACTTCTCCCTTTCCGCGCTTTCCCCGCTTTGCCGACGTGGGGACGCCGCAGTCCCCTCTGCTGCCGGCCCGCCCCCGCCCACGCCCTCATCACAGCTCTCGTCATCTCCACAGCTCCCGCCATCGCCTCTGCCCCCTGCAACCGCCGCCCCGCCACTGCCCCCGCCTCCGCCCGCCCCCGCCCCACCCCGCCCCGCCCCGTTCACATCACCGCCCCCGCTTCGCTCCCGCCCCCGCCCCGTTCACATCACCGCCCCCGCTTCGCCCCCGCCCACGCCCCCCGCCCACGCCCCCCGCCCCCGCCCTTGCCCTCAGCCTAGCATTCACAAGCGCCACCACCACTGCCGCCTTCACCGCCCCCTTCACCGCCGCCTCCACCGCCGCCTCCACCGCCTCCACCGCCGCCTCCACCACCGCCTCCACCGCCGCCTCCACCGCCGCCTCCACCGCCGCCTCCACCACATCCTCGGCCTTCGCATCAACCTCCTTCCTCTTTTACCATCCTCACACCCGTGTCTGTAACCCTACATCCATCACCTCCCGACTTCCTCTGTCTCCACCTCCACATCATCGTCTCCTGCCTCTACCTCCTCGTCCTCGGCTAACCTCGCTCCCACCTCTGTAACCACCCACCACCGCCGCCTCCACCTCCTCAGCCTCCTCCAGCTGGGCCGCCCTCGCTCCCACGTCTGTAACCGCCGCCGCCGCCATCCCCGCAGTCGCCCTCCCAAACTTGGAGAGGAGGGAGTGGCGCTTTTCGAAGTAAAACGCCATTTTGTGCAAAGTGTTTCCTGGTAGGGCACTTTGCTGTATTGTGGTGAAAATTAAAATTTTATCGCGAGTCTTTCCACTCTGATGCACGACCCAACGTGTTGAACGAAGCATGCAGAGCGTAGCTAGTTCAAGAATGCTTGTCGTACGTGCCTCGATTTCTTTGAACATTTCTTTGAAAAAATGTGTTTATATAAACTTAATGGATATATTATACGTTTGTGATATATTATATTTCCTTCAATTTCTTGCACGTTCATAAGGTGAATTGATTTAATTATTTTTCCTGTCCAGGTATGTAATGTTTCATACGCTTTTGTAATTCAAACAACGTATTCAATTCGAGATAATTTTACGAAATTACAGTGTTTACAAAACAGCATATTTTATGAATTCCTATTCTTATTTGGCATGTAACTTTCTAGCCTCTTAAGAGTTTTCATGTGCTAGTTTCCTGAATTTTGTTCCAATTCAATCTGGCCTTAAATATTTTTAAAAAAACTAATAATGTTGCATGAAATGTTTCTGCGGTATTCAAGGACATGCGATGGAAATTGATAGCAGGAATAATAAAATAGTGAATTAGTTGATTTGTACTGTGCCAAATAACACATTTAGGCAAATAGTATGAGTGCCAAATCTAGTCTACTGCTTCGAATAACTCTTCTACTCCATAATATAAACAGAGAATGCATGGAAATCTCGACGCTTCTACTGTTGGCCAATAAGAAACGAGCAGAGAATCGTTGCACCGGCAAGGAATTTCTGCTCGAAAATCATTAGTTTCTGGAAGACCACGGGAGAAGATAGCAGCTTGGGACGCAGCCTTCCGGTTGATCCGGTGGCACAATTTGAATTGCACCTTACGAATGTAAGGTAAGAGGTATATATTGTCTTCGCTAATACAGAATGTAATTAATGTGCCATTCATTAGAAATATAACCAGAAATGTAATTTGCAATGATACAACAGGTACATGACGTTATACGAGCACGGAATAATTAGTTGCCCGTTTTCATTCCGTTGTCTTGGTTTCTACTGAAACTTATATGTATGATTACAATTTGAATCCAAAATTGAATAAACCTCTAAGATTAGTTATAAATTACATGTATTGGTAAAATCTGTAACTTATAACATTGGAAAGTGAAGGGGAGAAGAAGAGTGATGCATCGTGGGAATGTACTCGAGACTTTAACAAAAAGGAACGACAAGCAAACCCCAACATCAGAAGTTTATAAGAGGTAGAAAATGCCAATTACTTTTCCAAAATCTAGTTGGTTTTGCAGATCTATACGGTGAACACTTGGAACTCAAATAGTTGACAAACTATTCTCGTGTAGCTATTCAACACTAATACAAAATCTCAGAGATTATCAAGTTTTCATTTAATTTAAAATTATAAAAAGATAAGGCGATGCCTTTGCAGCAAGCTACCTTGCAACCGGCGTCGAACAGCAGTGTCGCAGGTGCGATTTCGAGGCAGTCGCTCAAGGTCGTTTCACAGGGGACCAAGTAACGAATTAACGGGATGTGGTGGCTGGACGAACCAGTCCCGTTAGTGGAGAATTAATAAACGTTTGTAGAATCTGAAAGGGAAGTAAAGAAATCTAAGTTATTTAGAAAGAAAAGCTGTAGTCATTGTTTTTTGTATCATTGTAAATACTTTTTATTTATTGTTTTGTAAATAATATTTAAAAAGTTAGACATAGCGTAGTTTTGTTGTGAAACGAGTGTAATTGTAAAACTCTATCAGGGTAATTTGATTCTTGTATGCAAAAGCTACGTAAGTGGTACCCTCATCCGTGAAGCATTCGTTTTGTTGTTTTATTGGTTAAATTCATAATAGGTTCCTAAACAAGGAAAAACACTGAAAATTACGTCGTATTGAAACCTCCATTTTTCAGAAGATAGTTGTTTAGAGGAATCCCAGACGTAGATTGCATAGTAGGGTTTAGTTGTACCTATGAAGAATTCTGTAATTTGTATTTCTTATTTTTTGTGCAAGATTACTGACATTTGTAGAATGCAAGTGTTCTTTTCTGTAAATTGGGTTTCTTTGGCAATGTGTGTGTGTGTGTGTGTGTGTGTGTGTGTGTGTGTGTGTTTGTGTGTGTGTAAGCGATGAGGATAATATAGATTATAAGATGTTTTTGTCTGTCAACGTGAGTTGGTATTATCATTTTAGTAATTTCTAATTTTCAAATTCTCAAGGCCATACCGTAAGATCTGAATTTTTTTTCGTAGGTCAGAGGACAAAATCCAGCAAACCTTAGCATTCTGTACTCCTTATATACAATGTAGTACATCTGGGCAGTAATATAACCAGTAACCACCGTCCAGATGATGCGACTGTTTCACAAGCTGATGCAGATGATCACTCTGAAAATTAGGGGTGGCGGAGAGAGGGACAGGCTACAATAAGTAAAAATGACAGGTTAAGGGAAATCTTTATTAGCATCTCGCATGATCAGCCAAGTATCTGGTCATGAATTGCGTAGTATTAATAACAAACTAAAAATAATGTTTACGGTTTAGCAAAAAAGAAATCGAGTGCATTACTACGTTTATCATCAATCGAATAACATATTACTGTTCAACATTTACATAGAAAAGCGATGGCATACTTAACTCGCGCATAATGCATTCAGAGCCATTGCCCCAATGTCGGGTGTGTGGCCCATCTGTCGACGGTTTCACGTCCGCGAATCACAAGGCCGCGTCGGAATATCGGCAGCGCGGCGGGTGGCTGCTGCGCGAAGTAAAGGAAAACAATAAAGGCCCGTGACGCGCGCTGGCGAGGGCGGGCGACGTGGCCTGGGCGTCCGTAAACTTCGACGTCTGGAGGCGGCCGCAGCTGTAAAAAGGCGCCGCTGTGGCGTGGGTTGGGGTCGAAGGGCGAACACTGGAGAACGAGCGGCGGCGGGCAATGGAGGAAGCGGGAGGGAGGGTGGGTGGTGGGAGGGCATGTAGGCGAACATGTAAGTTGGTAAGTGGAAAAAAAGGTAAAAAGGAAAATAGAAAAGCAGGATGCCGGAGAGGGGGCAAGGAGGCATGCAGGCTAGGAGGGGAGCAGGCAAGGAGGGGAGCAGGCAAGGAGGGGAGCAGGCAAGGAGGGGAGCAGGCAAGGAGGGGAGCAGGCAAGGAGGGGAGCAGGCAAGGAGGGGAGCAGGCAAGGAGGGGAGCAGGCAAGGAGGGAAGCAGGCAAGGAGGGAAGCAGGCAAGGAGGGGAGCAGGCAAGGAAGGGAGCAGGCAAGGAGGGCAGCAGGCAAGGAGGGGAGCAGGCAAGGAGGGGAGCAGGCAACGAGGCAAACAGACTAGGAAGCTAGCAATCAAGGAGGCAAGCACGCAAGGAGACTAGAAAAAGGAGGCAAACGAACTATCAAGAAAGCGGGCAATTGGACCGCCAAAGAAGGACGCCAGAAAGGTTGCAAGCCAGCATAGGAACAAAGAAGTAAGTGTGCAAGATGGGCGGTCATGTAGGCGAGTGAATGTGCGGGAACGTAGCTGAGCAGGTGAGCGAGTGCACAGAGAAGTGAATACTGAAGCGGGCGGGAAGACAAATAAGTGAAGGAGCTGGCAAGCGGAGAACCAAGTGGACGAGGCGATAGGCAGGTGGGCGTGCGAAGTGGGAGGGCGGTTGAGCGGAGGAGGAAGAGCAGAAATTGGCAGTGCAGCGCTGCGGGCCCGCGGCCGAGTGGGCGGTCATCTACTAACAGGGCGGCGTTCGTTGGCCCGTGCTGTATGGGGAGCTGGCCTGCACTCCGGAGAGGTGGTTTACGACCCGCATGTAGAGGCGAAGGGTTACGCGTGTTCGTAGCAGTCGCTGGGAGACGAAGGGAAGAGAGAGGCTGGAGCAGGTAGACTGTAGAATGTCTGTACTGAAAGAAAGAAAGGGGTTGATGTGTGTTTGATGGCCAAGTGCGGGTCGTTGGCTTAGCCTGAAGGTTGCAAACAGTGAACTGTGTTTTCGAGTGTTGCTTCTGTTGTTCTTCTACAGCCACAGGATATATTTCCCCCCGCAGAAATACGTACTCTTTCACTACGTACATCTACTTTATTGCTGAAAATCGCAACTTTGGAAAAGATCAGTACAAAAAAGTATCACTTTCTTTTAAAATAAAATGAAAATATAACGATGAGATTCTCTTACATTGTTCGCACGTGTTTGATGGAGTAAGGAAAATCAGAGAGAAATATAACAGTGATGACGAAAATTAGAAGTGAATTATTTTTATATTTGATGAGCAACACACACACCCACGCACACTTTACTAATTAAGAAAAAAATAAAAAATAATAAATGTGTTAGTGGTTAGTTTAACTAGCAAAATTATGTGACTTGTAAATAATATTAGAGCATTCATCAAAATTCCTTTATTATATTATGATAGCCATATTTTCTGCATAACAGTAAACGAGGAAAAATAATTTGTGATTTTTATGGTAATGGACGTGGTTCATTGCAAAAAATGACACCGAATAACTTATCATGCAGTTGCTACGGTAAAGGGTATGTTGAATGGTAAAAAAGAATCAACTCTGAAGACCTCTCTATTTTATTCGAAAACCCTTCCAAAGCAACCTCGTAGTGACAAGGAAGCTCAGCGAACAAAGTGAAATTTACTGCCAACCCTTGTAAATTCTCACACGGAGCATGTCGGCTCATTCTGTTGGCGCGCCTTATCGCCGAGGCGAGTGCAACTAGAGACGCGGGTCTTCCGCCGAGAAACACGGTGTCTCGTGGCAACAAGACGTATCGCGGCATCAGCGCGGGCAGGTCGAGGCGAGCACGTGTCGGCGCCCGGAGGCAACGTCGATGGGTAGGGGAGGGGCCGGTGGGCGGAGGCCGGTGTGGTGGTGGTGGTGGTGGATGGGGAGGCAGGCGAGTTAGCGGAATGGCCGAGGCGGCCATGGTAGGTTAGAAGGCGAGAGGGTGGTACGGACAAACGAACGGTCAGAACAGTGTCCGGGGCGGACGAGTGGGCGGGATGGGTGTACGGGTGGGGCAGGTAAGCGGGCGACGCGGGTAAATTTGGTGGAACGGACGAGTGGGCGGAGCGGGTGAGTGGGCGGAGCTGGAAAGTGGATTGGGACGCGCGAGTGGGCGGGCCGGGCGAGTGGGCGGGCCGGGCGAGTGGGCGGGCCGGGCGAGTGGGCGGGCCGGGCGAGTGGGCGGGCCGGGCGAGTAGGCGGGCCGGGCGAGAGGGCGGGCCGGGTGAGTGGGCGGGCCGGGCGAGTGGGCGGGCCGGGCGAGTGGGCGGGCCGGGCGAGTGGGCGGGCCGGGCGAGTGGGCGGGCCGGGCGAGTGGGCGGGCCGGGCGAGTGGGCGGGCCGGGCGAGTGGGCGGGCCGGGCGAGTGGGCGGGCCGGGCGAGTGGGCGGGCCGGGCGAGTGGGCGGGCCGGGCGAGTGGGCGGGCCGGGCGAGTGGGCGGGCCGGGCGAGTGGGCGGGCCGGGCGAGTGGGCGGGGCGGACGAGTGGGCGGGGCGGACGAGTGGGCGGGGCGGACGAGTGGGCGGGACGGGCGAGTGGGCGGTGGAGACCTAAAGGCTGGGTGGACTGGGCCGGCGAGCAGGCGGGCGGGCACGGAGGAAGCGCCACCACCGCCCTTCGTGTTCGCGTGCTCTGTCAAGAACTGGGCGTGGCGCCCCGGGAGACGATTGATGTAAGCGCTTCCTCTGTGGAAATGCGATCGCGCGGGCTCCGGGTGGAGGGACGCCCTCCTGTGTGCTGCCGTCATCACACTGTGGATCACTACACCCACGCCGCTACACTGACGTCCATCCGCTCCTCGCCTCCGCGCTCACCTCTAGCCTTATCCCCAATCTCAGTCCGTATTTGCGCCCTCAGAGTTGTTTTCAATGTTGTCTTCATTACAGGTGCCACTACTCTCTTCACTGTCGTCGTTAGTCACCCACATTGTCGTCTTCACTGTCGACTTCACTGTAGTCTTCACTGTCTTTTTACTATCGTCTTTACTGTCATCTTAATTGTCTTCTCCGCCGTCTTCTTCGCCGCCTTGTCCGCTGCCTTGCCCTTCACCTTGCCCGCTGCCTTGCCTGCTGCCTTGCCCGCCGCCTACAACGCCCCCTTTAGGACCGCTTTCAGCGCCGCCTTCACCATCGCCTTCACAACCGTCATTACCGCCTCCCTCTCAGCCGCCCTCTCTTCTGCTCTCTCTTCCGTCCTACCTGCCACCGTCTACATCGTCCTTTTTGCCGTCTCACTATGGTTTTACGCCCTTAGAAGTCTGTCCTCACCGTTGCTTTCAACAACGGTCAGCTGCCCCTAAAGCACTTATTGCTGTCATCGAACGCTTCACCGGGAGAGATGGCTCAGTCATCAACTGATGTCACTGCTGTTCCTCTGAACGAGAGCTCCTTGGTTCGAGTCCCGACAGTGGCAGAAATTTGGACACTAGCTTGTCAGGCAGGTCGAATTAAGTAGCTTTCTGGAGGAGAATTCTATCGGCCGGCTACTCTGATCAGTAGTTTTCCGTGGTTCCTCCTATCAACATTATACGAATGCCGGAGTAGTACTCTGACGAACGGACCATGGACCACGCGCGATCTTTCCTACCCCTTCCTTGTCCTATCCTCACCTCTTATACACACTACCAGGCACTACACTACCGCACATGCCGGGCGACCGGTCGGGAGCTTGGAGTTAGTCCCGGCTGTGTTGGTGCCCCGCTGGTGGGAGATACCTAGTTGGGGAAAAGCCCGATAGGTCGGCGGCGGATCTCGGCATCCAGCGAGGGTACCACCGCCTCCCGAGCGAAAACATGCACTATACTTACGGGGCTAATGACCCTAGTAGCTGACGCGCCCGGTATCACAATCAGTCAATCGAACTCTTCTTCATTCTCATCGCACTCTTCATAGTATCCGACACCCAGACTTTTTACCAACTGCTTAACAATGTCTTTGACGCCTCTGCTGCTGTCGCTGTAACTTGCCTTTTTTGGACTCGTTACCCATCGAGCACATCGGACTTCAACAACTTCCTCTTCACTATCCGTCGTTCATGAGAACTCAATTTGACACTTTACGAATTATCTTGACTCTCACGAATTCGGACATGTTTCCCATTGTGCTCACCCATATCTTGCCATGTGTTTATTCTCTCGGTTTGTGGTAATGTTGCCAAGAGTTTCTCTTGTGTGTGTATTGCTTCTTAACTACGCATCGCCTGTTTAAACTTTGTTTTATTGTAGACTGTATTTCTCGTTTTCACATTTTTCCGGTAATTTTAAGTTAATAAAAATATTTAATTGCATTCGAAATTTGAATTTACATTTTCGTTACAATCGACGGCTAACGAACGGCGAAATTTACGTACAAAAACTCTCTTGAAATGATCTGGCTAATAATCCGCAGTAATGAAGAGTATTTCTCAACAGGCGCAGTACATTACGCAAACAGAACCGTTATAGAGGAAAGACGAGAGCACGAAATTATTATAAAGGAAAACGTGCCGAGAACGATATGGACAATTCCAAATCTCTTTTCCCTTATACCTTACTCAAACCTTTACATTACCGCATTCCAGCGTTCAAAGCGTCTTCAGGTACTCACGCTATTAAGCGCACTCGCTATCGCTTTCACTTCCGCGTGATATTACACCAGCGCGCCGTGTTCGATTTTTTATTTCGTTTCCTCGCACGAACTTGCGTTTTCTAATTGAGGGGCGCCTGTTGAAATGCAGGTAGAGCGAGACAGGTGCTTCTTCCGAGTGCGATTGCAGCCTCGCGCTGCACCGTTGAATGTTCCTCCCACTCACTTTTGGCTACGTTTCTCTTAGTTTTTAGTTAAGTGCACATGCTTTTTTTATTTATCCGATTTGTATACCTATATACAGAACTGCTTCTTCAGCTAACTGTATTAAGATTGGTATAAATAAGAAAATATATAATAAAATAAATGAATAAAATATGATAGAGATGGCTGAAAGTGAGTTCAAGAGACGTGAGGACATCCTGGTATTTATCCTTATCGTCGTTGGAGGCTGGTACTAAACGGACCCTCTTCTCGTAGAAAAACGCTTAGACAGAAGACTGCTTAGAAGGGTAACCGAAAACAGAATTCATACATAGCCATAATTAAAATTCAATGGCGTACATAAAATTTTTCATTTTATCTCGACGAAACACGAAAGGCGTGGTCTCTTACATTGGTTTATTATTATTATTATTATTATTATTATTATTATTATTATTATTATTATTATGTCATTATTATTACGTCATTATTATTACTAAAGAATAAATCATAAATGTTCAAAAGTGCAAAAAACAAATACATTGGAATGTTAGATTTATGTAAATCCAATTTGCTCACACTGTTCTTTTAAATTGCCTGTCCAATAGTTACAAAAATATTAATATCACTGTAAGGTTATATGACACTTAAATATAACATGTTTATGTACAATGTCTGCTCGTGCAGTCCACATGGCTGACATTATGTGTGGTCAGCTAAAACTGCGCTCAACACCATTGTCGACACGCCTCATTTCGACTGGATCTCCATCGTCGAGGGCGATGACTGCGACTCCCACGATTCCATGTGAATGTTGATAGGAATACAAACGGTTTGTTTGTCCCCGCGCAGGCAAAAGCTTTGTTTTCCCAACGAGCGCACCCCATTAAGTCATTAGTACTCACGGCTCGGAGTTTATAATTGTTGTTATTCTATGGAAGTGAAGTAATTGAAATATAATTAAACGGTTCGTTGTAACGCAATTACAGCGCGTGGCGCTACTTGCGGCGAGTGCCCGTCTGCGCCTCGGGGGCGGGGCGGGGACGGGGAGGTGTAGAGCGGAGAGGAGAAGGACTGGGGACGGGATGGGATGACGCCGAGGTGGGAGGGTACAGGAGCGAGGGTGATACTGGGACGAATGTACTGGGCCAGGGGCGGTGCGAGACAGGGGGCGGAGCGTGGGTGGGGCGGGGTGAAGGGGGTGGAGGGGCGGTTAGAAGCAGATCCGGGGACGGAATGGACTGGCGTGTGGGTGTTGTTGGGGTGAATGTCTCGGGCTGGAAGCGGTGTGGTGCCGTTGTCGGTGCGGGGATGGGACGAAGAGGGACAGACTGCCGGCAGCGGATACGAGGATGGGGTGGGGTCAGAGAGGAGTCGGAGGGGGATGGATCGGAGTGTTAGCGGTGTCGGAGCGAGTTCGGGGATGGACTAGCGACAGAGAGGGGTAGAAGCGGCGTTAGAGAAAGAGCGGAGTGAGGTCGGTGGGAGAGAATGAGAGGGAAGGTGGGGGAGCGGGCGGGTGGAACAGGGAGGGAGCGGGGTCGCAGCGGGCGGAGAGGGGCTGGTGGGAGGTCGGAGCGGGATCTTAAAATAGTAGGAACGGGGTCGGAGCGGGTTCAGAGCTGGGTCTTTGCGGGGCGTTTGCGGGGCGTTTGCGGGGCATTTGCGGGGCGTTTGCGGGGTCGGAGCGGGGTCGGAGCGGGGTCGGAGCGGGGTCGGAGCGGGGTCGGAGCGGGGTCGGAGCGGGGTCGGAGCGGGGGTCGGAGCGGGGTCGGAGCGGGGGTCGGAGCGGGGGTCGGAGCGGGGGTCGGAGCGGGGGTCGGAGCGGGGGTCGGAGCGGGGGTCGGAGCGGGGGTCGGAGCGGGGGTCGGAGCGGGGGGTCGGAGCGGGGGTCGGAGCGGGGGTCGGAGCGGGGGTCGGAGCGGGGGTCGGAGCGGGGGTCGGAGCGGGGGTCGGAGCGGGGGTCGGAGCGGGGGGTCGGAGCGGGGTCGGAGCGGGGGTCGGAGCGGGGGTCGGAGCGGGGGTCGGAGCGGGGTCGGAGCGGGGGTCGAAGCGGGGGGTCGGAGCGGGGATCGGAGCGGGGCGCAGCAAACTTGTAGCTTTGAGGCGCAGCGGGATCGCAGTGGGATCGAAGCGGGACAGAGCGGGGTGGAAGCGTCCACGAGATGATGTCGCAACGGAGGGCTCGTTGCGCTGGAATGATGCGGAGTCGACGCGTGAATTGCGCCGTAGCGGGGATGAGGTCGCCGCAGAGATGTAGCGGCGGACGGCAGAGTGGACGGGCCCTCGGGAATGGAGCCGTGTCCGGCAGTGGTCCATTGGACGCACCGCGGTGCGCATGCGCATTTTGCATCCGTCTAAATGATTATTTGCATTTCATTCTGCAGTGTTTTTGGCGATCGCCGTGCAAAAATTGGAACATCTTATATTCAATTTCGTCCAAAGAAGGAATCAAATTCGGGAAACATTAATAAAAAAATGTTTCCAAAAAACACATCAAAATGTTATGTGACATGTTATGTGACATGTTATGTGACAAACAGCATAGATACAATTTTCGACTTATTTTCTCAACTTTAGTGAAAGAGATGTTTTGTAAGAATGGAAATTAACTACAATTCTCCAAAAATATTCATATTAGAATGTTGTTTGCTGTATATAATTATTATTATTATTATTATTATTATTATTATTATTAGTTAATTTTTAAATCGGAGGTAGCGCACATAAAATATGTTTGTTTTGTGTATAATATAAAGGAGCAATTAATTCTGAATTCAGAATTATAAATTATAGAAAACTGTGATTAATAACGCTAATTTGTTGCGCTTCAATATTTGCGCATTTCAAAATCAAAACAAGTTTTATTCTGAGTCTTGATTAGGAAAACTAATGTTTTGGCTGCCAAAGACTAAGCTTGACATAGCGCGCAAGTACAAAAGAAGTTTTGGTTGCTCGTGGTACGTTTGTAATAACTCGTTCATCTATTTTAATGATATTGTTGAGTGTAGAATTTTAACTTGTTTTTAGAAGACAAAAGGCATATATGTCTTTACTAATACAGTGTTTTGCAATCAAAAATAAGAATAATACAACATGGAGGATTATTCAAAACAAACGTTGTTAACTCCTTTTACTTGAACTGAACTTTTTTTCAATTTATTTTCGTTCCATGTTATATATTTACAGTACGATAATCCCTGAAAACATAATCCAGTCTAGTCCACTAAAAACAAATATCGTATGCTTACGCACCACAAAACTCGTGCACCTCTGTGATTGTCATGAAAGGATCTAAAATTGCATCTCTCCTTGTTTGTGATTCATTGTTCTCTGAACCATTCCATTTGTCACCATTCACATTTGTCGCGACAGAAAAAGAATCATTAATGACACACGAAGTGCATGTGATTCGAGCTGTCACTCGCCATAGAACGAAAGCTGACGCCTCCCAGCGCGACAAAAGTTACCCGCGCACATTCTGCCTTGCAAATCACAATAAAAAGGAAGCTTGGCGTAATTTAGTGCGTTCTTTTAACGGCTTTCAGCGAACAGGACTCATCATCTCTGCTTTTGGGTCGACAACAGTTCTGGAGCACCCTCGACGTCATTATCGCAGCTTATCAAACAGTGCAGTGTTCACACTGCTTTGTGGAAATCAAGGCATTAAACCGTTTCAAATTACATTAAACCGTTTCAAATTATGTGCCCGTTTCAGTTTCGCATTTCCTTTTGAAACTGTTCCAAACGGTTATCCCATCTCTTTAATTTAATAAAGTATTGTTTTATCCACACTGGTTATTTAAAGCCAGTCTTTACGAAAATGGGTTCAGATAGGAATTCTTATATTCTTAAATGTTTTATTTTTAATAATATGTATATATTTAATACGAATAACACTTCTTACGGAACTACGTCCAATTATATATAAGTATTATTAGAACACGAGGGACGGTCTGAGTGACTTTTCATTCATTGAGTTAAGGCAATAAAACAGCAAATTATTACGAAGTAGATTAGCACCAAGGGCGTTATAAGGATTGTAATGGTCGAGCAACGACAAAAAGCCCGAGAACATCCGTAGTATTTACTATATTTTATTCTTTAAATAATGTTAGTGAGTCAGATTTGCTTATTCACAAATCAATTAGATATTAATTTGACATTTATAATTCCCTCCATAAGACATTTCATCATTCAACTGTTTTCATTTATCTCTTCTAACCACGATACTTTGGATGCAGGTACGTTATGAAGTGTAATTGAAGCTCCATATCGAAGTAAAAATAAAGAAAAATATCAGTAAAAAATAAAATATAAAATAACTGAATAGTTGTGTCTCGCATGGCACAAGTTCCGAAGTTCCTGCTAGAATTTACGGAGAACTCTGCCTAGTCATCACCCTGATCGTCTGTGGCCCGCGAATAATAGTATTAATATAATAATAGTATTAATATAATAATAATATTAATATAATAATAATAATATTAATATAATAATATTAAAATAATAATAATATTAATATAATAATAATATTAATATAATAATAATAATTAATATTTCTTTATTAGTGGTGAGGCTCAGACCATTGAACTTTTCGCATAACCACTTTACACTGCTGGCATTACGTATTACGCCCTGAGGAAGGTCGCAGAATGGCGACCGAAACGTCGGCACCTTTGCCATGGACGTGACGTCACCCGGACAGCCAATTAAATACTGACTCCGGTCGCTTAAGCCTACGCTCTCATTTGATCGCATGAAAAATGTCATCACAGGAAACCAATCCATCATTTGTACAAACAATCATATTTATTTCAAGTAATTTTTTTTGAATAAAATGATTGTTTTCTCAAACGATCAATTTATTGTGTATAATTAACTAGAAGCGATTTATTTTAATATATTGTCTAAGAACTATGAGTATCAATGTAATGATATACGTGTGTAGTGCAGCAATACCATTTTCCCCTTTTCTGTTTCCTCTGTGACGTCTGAACACAGTGGACCTGCTTTGTGTGGGACACTGGCCCAGCCATATGGACTCCCTGCGTGGAGGTACAGCGGGCGTATCCAATAAAAAGCAATAACTGCACGTGGCGAGAGAATGCAAGATTCGCTTATACGTAAAGCTCTAAAGCGATTCTAGGAACTGAATGAAGAGACCCAGGGAGACGTTCCTAAATTGTACACGAATTACAATGTATCTTACGACCGAATACAGTTTTCAAGCTTGAAGATGTACGTACATTTTTACAATCAAAATAGAAAAGCAGAAAATGCAAAGCTGGAGCTGAAAATTCTAGTGTGCTGCATAAACACTTTCACTTTACGCAACTTCATACATTTTCCATTATGTTCCAAAAACGCGATTTTGGGGAGGCTTTCCCTTTGTATAACACTGTCCCGCCTCTGCGGTCCCAGGAGAGTGCCCTGTAAAGGCTAGTGTGGGCCCGGTGTTCAAACAAGTGGGAGAACGCACGTTTTGTTTGTGTTACTGCTGGAAAGAGGTTCTGGGAATTCGGCGCCTCCAGAGAGAGTACCATAACACATGTTAGTACGTTCTGTACGCCTAAATGTTTTATTCAAGTTTAAAAATTTGTATTTTTACTATCATAATTGCGTGCTTTGAAAATTAAACGTCCCTGTGGTAATTTCCGTAGGGCTGCATAAATTAATACGCACGTTTATTTTTAATTCGTCGCAACACATTTTGTATTTTCTAAACATGTGTGGATTTTATCTATATTTTTTCTAAATATTGAACAGTTTATGTATTCTTTTTCAAAGTAATCTGTATAAGTAAAGTAATCTGTTAAATTCTGTAAAGTATGTGCAAAACTATCTTCACCTACAAATAATCCACCAGCACTATTGTTATTCTTTCGGTAATTGAAGTACCCTGACCTTTTTTGCTGTCGCGGTTGCAGAAATAAATTCGGCGAAATCGACAAACAAATGTTTACCACCAAAGTTTTGTAAATACTTGCTTTACGTAATATTGTCTTGTCTTAAAATCATTGTTTTAATTGAAAGAGGTTTGAGAAAGTGCGTTATTGTGATTAATTCGAAACTAAAATACTGCATTCCGAATTTTGTAATTTTCCTGACAGAAAATGTATTTTCTGGAACGAAAATTGTAAAGATAGAATTTTATATCTTCGATATATTTTGTCTTATAAATATGTTAATAGGTTTATAAGAGTAAAACGTAGTATATATGCACTCTTCACTGATAAGATTGCCAAGAAAACATCTTTTCTCTAAAACGCAACCAAGATGAAGAGAAGAAAAATAACTGAACATCTAGAAGGGAAATATATTACTGTATAGTAGATATTTTAGATCATATTGGTAGAGATTCGCGAAATTTCATTTTCCATTCGAAACAAAAGTAGTAGAGTATAGCATTTACTGCATTCAGCAGAATTTCTTTTTCTGTTATTGGCTATTCAAAGAAAATAACAATCTGTATTACGCTAGTCTTAATTAACCTTTTTATGGGTAACATACAAGAACGCAAACTGCGTATTCAGTCTTTCTCCTTATCCGTCCTTTATTTGGACTTTTTTTCGCTCAGACCCCTCGACCTACTTATGCTTCCAACGGTCTCAGTACACTACACCATCTGCTGCAAGTTGGGTGCCCCCACCCTTCCCCTTTCCAAGCCCTTTGCGTCCCTCTCTTCATCGTGGCCCTCTCACCTTCTCTTTTTTATCCCCTCCCCCCATTTCTTCTGCTGTTTGCTTGCATTCACAAACGTTTAACGCCTGCCCTCAGTCAAACTCAGATCCAGCACATGGTAAACAGACGATTCGTTGCAGCTGTCACCGACTTACACGAGATAAAACTTGCCCTACAACGCACTGTTGAGATAGCCGAACACGACGATGCTGAGTCTTTCGTATCCGCAAACTATGGGGTTTTTTTGCAAAACAACGTTCCACCAAAACGGACTGTACCATGTGTGTGATGTAATTATTCATATTACTTATATATCTCTTGCGAAATGAACCAACCATCTGTGCCAACGTTGTTTTCAAAATTAACAAAGAATGTTCATGACGTGTGAAAAAATGTGAAATTGTATACAAAACTTTACGGTTTTATAAGTAAATAGAATTTCAGCATTCGATGACTTCGCCCGAATCATCGGATTAGATTACATAGGATGAGATTTGAAGTCGATTCTCCTTTTTCATTCTTCTACCCTTCTTCGACATCCCACCTTCCGTCTTCCAATGTCCACCGCAAGGTACACTCCGTCTACCATCCACTGCCCTGCGCTCATCGCCCACCTTTCCACGCTCCTCTCCCCCACCGCCCACTCCCCTCTCACCACTCACCGCTCCCCAATCCCCACTTCCGGCTGCTGCGATTGGTAGTTTTGCGTTGTTTCTCCGATCAATACCAGGCGAATGCCGGAGCAGTACCGTAACAAAACGGGCCACGAACTGTGCGCGGTCTTTCCTTCCCATTTCTTGACCAATCCTCTACACTACACCCACAGTTACATGCACTGCATTACCACACACTCCGGGAGACATGTTAGGAGCTTAGACCTTGTCCTGTGAAGGAGGTGCCCCCACTAGTGGGAGATACCTGGTTGGAAAAAACCCGCTGAACGACATTAGGTCGGCGTCGGATTTTGCCGTCTAGCGAGGCAAGATCACAGCCATCTTCCGCGCAAAACATGCACCACGGGAATAATTACCCTAGTAGGGTATACGGGAATAATTACCCTAGTAGTTGACGTGCTTGGAATCACTAGTAATTACTCAATCAATCCTTACTGTCCACCGCTCAACTGCGTACTGCCCTCTACTCTCTGCCCCTCGCGCCCCCCCCCCCCCCTGCCCGTCTCCCGCCGTGGCTAGCCACGCGCCACTCGCCGCGCCTCAGTCATGGAGGCACGCGCCCAGGAAGTGGTGGTGGTGGGGGGGGCCTGTGCGGGCCAACGCCACACTCCGCGAGAATAGCAATTAGGGAGGCAACATGGCATTGTGAGGGCGCGGCGCACATAAATATGTTTTTCGCTTGTAAATAACCGCACAGTGCGAACGACCGTTACATGCGAGTGCTTGCTTCATCGCAATCGTGCGCGATCGAAGTACTTGTACTTTGCGGTGGGATTAGTAATTTCGCTTCAGACAATTGGGATCAGGACAGACATACCTCAGGCAAATAGAAGAGGTAATACGAAAAGCTAATGCAATTATAGTAATGAATGTTAATTAAGGGAAAGACGCCACTATTAATTTTATTCCAAAAGTTTGGTAGATTTTGTAATAAACCGATTTATTAGAAGGCTGATACTTACCGTGACACACTTTCTTTCTTATTATTCAGGTATTTGTATTTCATTCAATATTCCAAAAAGTTTTCTTCAGAATTAAGAACACGCATGACGATCAATAAACATCTCTCGCTCCCAGGCCAATCCCGCTCCTAGAACAATAATGAAATTCAACATTAATAGGGAATGTTGCGGAATAGGAAACATGCGGAATATCAAAGAATTGAACCCAATCATTGTGAAACTTCATATGTTTCAATCATTTATTTATTGATCTCAATGTGTTTACTTATTAAAAGTTTATAGCTTTTGATGAGTGAGAAATGCATTGCTTGAAGAAAATATTTCTAGGTGTTCACGAACTCCATCAGGATGTTTTTAAGAGCTAATTAGAAAGTTTCTTACGCTGTGATTGATGTGCCATGTCTGTTCATCAGCTTGCGTTGAAACCTTGCCCCAAAATATTCCTTTGCTCCTAAAATTGTGTTCAAATGGCAAAACTCGCCTGAGTCAATTGCGCGCCTGCTAAACCTTTCCCAGAACAGCAGCTGCGTGAAATGCCCGCAGCGCTGTGGGTTTGGCGGTGAGCTGGCGGAAACCGCGCGGATCAAGCGGCGACGGCTGCGTGAATGAGCGCCAGTTCAGCCGAACCCCGTCACCGCGCGGTTAAGCCCACTTCGTGCGCTCAGAGCAAATCCCTTCGGCGATTAACCGGCGAAATTCAAAGTAATTAAATAATACATTTGAACGTTAAGATGCAATCGTTTTGAAAACTTGTAGTATAATTCTCCCCTCTCCACATAAAAGCAGTGCAGGTGTGTATTTCCTCCCAATAAGTTTCACGTTTTTTGTTGTTGTTGTTTTCTAATTTGGAAGTATGCTACGAGGTACACAATGTAAAACAATGTAAAACATTCCATAATTTTGCCACATTATGAATAACATTTGAGCTCGTGCGCAGTGTATTGCTTGTACATATTTGAATAGAAAATCAGTAATTTGTTTTTTGAGTTACAAGTTGCTATGTAAATATTGGTAAGACTACAGGGCGTCCACGCAGAAACGTCAAAACTTCGAAAATAAGCTGTTAAAAAAAACTGTGTTCCTATTTTGTCTAATATACTCCTTGGAAATTCCGAACATCTGAGCTGCAATAAGAACATAATAGTTGAAAATAAGCTGTCGAAGTGTGTAAATTGGGTCCTTTTTTATTTGTGTTTATTTTTTCTGAACAAATATATTATTTTCTTTTGTAAATAATGAACAATTTACATGTTTCTGATATGTTTATGTTTTGAAATTCATGTTTTTGCCAAGAAAGTAATGTTTTAAACCAGTTTTTAAGTGCTTATTGTGGCTCAGCCACTCGGAATATCCAAGAAGATTATTAGTCAAAATGTGCTTAAAATTACTTTAATAGCATATTTTCGAAGTCGCGACGTTTCCCAAAGAGAACTTGAGTTTACATGACATACATAAGACAAATCGTGTTCCGTGATTCTTTCCTTCTGATCTTAAACATTTATTATCATTTGAACTTAAATATTTCAAGATGAAAAAAACTGTTCTTTTTTAATGCGTAGTAAATGAGCAGACCCAACATAACCACACATGAACTGTCTCTACACGCTACCACTGCAGGGAATAAAAAGAAGGCGAGAAGTGCTTGAGGGAGCGTGGGGGAAGGAGAGGGGAGAGGGGGAGGGGGAGGTGGTAGCGGCATCGCCTCGGAGCGCGTGCCTTCGCCCCAGGAGATCTCTCGCGTGTCAAGACCCCTTCCCCCTCCCTCCTCCCCCTCCCCTCCTCCGCTTTTTTCCTCCTTTCCTGTAACCGCCGCCGCTGCTTCCACCTCTCCGCGCCTATTTCGGGTCATTCTTAGTGTCGTTGCTGCTAATCAGGAACGCCGCCAGACTCCGCTTGCAGATAATTCACGTGGCTTCTTGCAAATAAAAAAGCAACGTGCATTTAAATACGAATTTAGTACAGAGCGCAAAAAGCGAATAGTCCGCTGTTTCGTCGGAGCTGCAAACAGAGAAGAGGCTACTAAATGTGTACAAGTTCGTGTACAAGAGAAATATGAATCATTATGTTTATTATTGATTGTGTACTTGAGAAAATATGTGAAGAAGAAAAAAAACAGAAGAAGGTCGATAAATCGAAGACGAAGGAGACTACGAGGCAGACTACAATGAACACAATGATGTAAAGGACGATGAAGAAGATGGCGAAGGAAAAGTCGAAGATAATGAAGATGAAGAAGATCAAGAAGAAGTCAAAGAAGATGAAGACGAAGAATACGGAGAAGGCGAAAATGAAGAAGTAGACGAAGATGGAGAAGACGAAGCTTAAGGAGATGGAGAAGACAAAACTGACGAAGAGGGCGAAACAGTCGAAGAAGAAGCGAAGATGTCGGAGAAGATAAAGATGATGAAGAAGAATAGATTGTGAAGAAGAAGACCAAGGCGACGACGAAGAAGAAGAAGAAGAGATAAGGAGATTAACATCACAACAGAGAAAGATGACGAAGACGAAAATAACGAAGATGAAGGAAATGAAGACGACAACGAAGAAGAAGAAGAAGAAGAAGAAGAAGAAGAAGAAGAAGACTACGACGATGACGAGGAAGAAAAATAATAATAATAATAATAATAATAATAATAATAATATGCTCAGCAAGAAATATGAACTGGAAGAAATCAAAAAAGAAGAAAGAAAAATCATTAGGAAGATACTAGGCGCGAGACTCACTCCCGATGGATACAGATTACAATCTATTGAGACAACTGAAAAGTACTCGAACATAGAAGTCGACATCAGGAAAAGACGACTGAAATTCTTCGGACACATAGACAGGCTACCAAATACTCGACTAACTAAAAGAATGCTAAACTATATATCCTCACTTAAAAGTACAACACCATGGATGAAAGAAACAAAAAAAGACATGCGACACGCCGACATAACTGACACCTCAGACAAAAACACCTTCCGCAACAAAGTGAACAAATGGGAAGTCAAAGCAGAACAACCAAAATCAAAACCCTGCAGACCGAAATGGTCTGAAGAAAGAAAACTGGCATTCTCCAACAGAATGAAAGAATATTGGGAAATTAAGAAGAACTCAACAAAAACTAATTAGAACTCCACAAAACGAGTCAATTTTTGCTTAACGTTTTCCATTATTGGGAAAATACGCTAATTATTATTATTATTATTATTATTATTATTATTATTATTATTATTATAAAGACTACGACGAGGAGCTAGAAGAAGAAGATGACAGAGAAGAGGAAAACAAGAAGAAGAAGACGAATAAAACGAAAGTATTGATGCCAGAAAAGTTGTCACAGTTAATATCCCTTCTGCTACTTATACTATAAATAAGTCACGTAAGAGGCCAATGGTCACACATGGGGGTCGTCGCCCTCTGCAGGTCGACGGCGCGGCGCTCGGCAGCTTCACACGGCTCGCGCCGGCTCCAGCGGCTGCCGGCCGCGCCCGTGCCCCGTGCCAAGCGGCGGAGCAGCAGTCCCGCTCCGGAATTTCACTCGCATATCTCACGTGCCGCGAATTTTATGCTGGAGGAGCTTGCGCCGAGACGCCATCTCCGGGGAACGCGTGTTCGATGCTGCCTGCGATGTGCCTCTGGCTGCCACGGTCGGTCGAGGGGGAGGGGCGCGCACAGGACGGGAGCTACGGAGGAAGAAGGAAAGGGAGAATGGAAAGGGAAGGAGGAAGCGAGGCAATTGAGAAAGCAAAAGGGACTGTGGAAATGAATGGCGCTGGGGAGTAAAATGAGGGGGTCACAATGGGGAGGGAGTGGGGAAATGGGTATGGTCTAATGAATGGAGGGCGATAGAGAGGTCGGAGGGTAGTGACGAGAGGGTGGGCGGGCGATAGGATGAGAGGGCTACGGTGAACGTGAAGGTGAAAGGACGAGAGAGGGGGAAGAGTTACTTCTTGCAATGTTAGGCTGGGAATTTTGGGCGAAATGAAAAAGAAGAGATGTTTGAAATGTTTTCGTAGCGCGGGTCCGACGTTCTTAGCAAATTTTGGCCTCCAGTCGGTGTTGTTTCTTGGAAGAGGCATTACAGTTCTTGTTGACAGCGAATTTCTTTTCCATTTGTGACTACATTATACATTATTCCAGTGTCTAAGGAGCAAAATTTTAATTTGACGTGCATATTTGAACAGTTTTGTAGCTTTTAAAATGAAACATTCACGAGAATTTGAAATCAACATAAATGTCGCGCACGTATCCGAATGTTATGGAAATTTATTTAATGAGTGTAATTGTTCCACTTTGTGTTTGTTCCAACTACCGTTTCAAACAAAGATGCTGAAAATGTGTGTGATTTCTATGTTCGGTGACATTTGAAAGATAATTAAATGAGCGTGATAAAGACATGATTAAAATGAAATATTTAAGAATTTTCTAATATTGTACTGATGATCAAAGTGAGAGTAGACAAGGTGATATCAAATATTTGTAATTGTGTTATTTTTTACAAGAACCAGATCTCTTTCAAAATCTTTATTGTAATGATTTACACATGTTTAAATTCAATCGGTCGAGAGGAAATGAAAAAAAACCTTAATACATTTTTTAGAAAACTGACAATTCTGTCTCTGAGGCACATACATTTTGTCAATAATTTTCTATGTGGCCAGAACCCTAACGTTCTTTAGAATATACAGTATGTACCTCATGTGTAGCGCCATGTATTTAAGCACTCAGGTCGTGGGAGATCGAATCTCTTCGGTGCTAGAAGGAAAGGAGCGGAGAGAGTTAACAAGGTTTGTCGAGAATCTCATCTTGCCGTTAATGGTCTTTGCCTCTGCCAACGCTCTAGCGGGCACTACAAAATAAGCGGCAATCGCAGGCCTATTTTCACCTCCTCCAAGCCCTCTGCTTCCATCACCCGTCCACCTTCTACCCACCTCCCATAGTTCAACTTCCCGCAACTCGTAATACCGTAGGTGATGTCTACACAATCATCTATTAGTTGTAAGACTGTATAAAGCGTGGCCTGCAGTCTTACAGTATTGCACATACTGTCCGGAGGTGAGACAATAAAGTCCTGATTGTTGTCACTTTCACATGATACCTATACAATTAAGATGGGTGGTTTCGACTGAAATACTGAGAGATTTTATTAAAATATATGAATGACGTAACCTACAGATATATTTATTGTCTGTAATATTGTCTACTAGTAGAAAGACCCGCGTTGCTCGGGAATTTATTACAATAATTAACTAGACAGAGAGGAATACCATTTATTCCCGCCATGCGAGGTCTACTTCTTTTCTATTGAACCCCGCCACGCCCAGCCGCCATGCCCCCCGCCCAGCCCCACTGTGCCCCGCAACACTCCACCCTCCCCCGTCACGCCTCACCCTAGCCCGTCACGTCTCATCCTAGCCCGCCCCGCCCCACCCCGCCCTGCCCCACCGCACCCCGCCACACCCCGCCCTGCCCCACCGCGCCCCATCCATCCCGCCTCACCCTTACCTACACTGTCCTGTCCCACTTTTTCAACACTCTAAAGATATCAGAGGCCCCAATTATAATAAAATTGTATTTCTTATTATAAATATAATTCTTGGAAACATTTTTATGGTGTTGTTTTTGTAGTTGGAGACATTTTCGTGACACCGAACCAACTGTATTTTTCCTCCGCCCTGTTCGTCCTCTGATTCTTGTCCTCTTGTCTTTTTTTTCGATCCTCTTCATTTTCCCCTTTCTTCCTTCTTTTATCTTGGAATAATTTTCTTCTCTGTTTTCGCCCATCGTTGTCCTATTTCGAACTGGAAACTCGATGCAAACGCCAGTACTTATTTCTCCGTTAATTTTGGTTTCTCGCTCCGTACTTGTCGAAGTTATACACGAGCTCTGTTTACTTTGCGATCACAAGTGTGTAGGTGCGCTGTGCACCTGTTCACCGCTTCGTATAATTACCTAGCTGTTGATATTCGGGGGGAAAGGGAAGTGCTTCTTTGTATGGTCGTTGTACACAGTGTCAAACAAGAAAATGAACCAGTATTTAACGACAAATTGCTTTCACAACTTTGTCTACACCTTAAATTGATCCTTTGGTAAATGCGGGGCATTTGACAGTTATCTGAATAAGGAGAAAAAGTGATGTGTGACCTGCTGGTCAATATGTGTACTCAACTTACGCAAACAGCTCATGGGTTTTATTAAATGCTTTCCGAGTAATTGTAAGTCTCGGAACTCTGCACTTCCTTTGGTAAGGAAAACACATAGCGGACGTAATGACATTCTAAAACTCAAGTTTCTTCTAGTTTAACATTACGCCTGAGTAATGAATTCTTTCTTGTTAGTATTTCTGGGTTGTTGTGGATATCTGTCAAAAACTCTTCATATAATTAGTTTACATGATAAGTTTTATGATGCGAAATCATATAAATTATCTTTTCCTTTACGCTTTACATTGTGAAAATTTGTTCGTTTGAATTAATATTAAATGGAATTTCCAATTACCTTATATAAATTACAATAATATTTTCTGTATAAACTGATTTTGTCAATATATGTTACGCCTATGTACGAAATTTGGCTAATCTGTGGAGTAGCCGGATAATTCGTGCATTAGGCAGTTTGTTTGGATAAAGCTGAATGAATAGCGATGACTGGATCTTCCAAGAATTATCCGGCTAACGTTGGCATTACCCAGTTATTAAGGCGTTGGCTAAGTAAGGTGGTTGTCTCCTGTGAGGCGTCTTGTGTGTTCACGCGAGGGGTTTTGGCAAAACAAACGTAGGAAATTATGCTCTGAACTGACCCAAGATTGTTTAATATAAATCGCGAAGGCCGGAGTCTCGTCTCCAGCACAGAAATGAATAGCGAAGAGTCAACTGAAGTTCATTGTGATATAATGATGTGGTATTGAATGTAGAAATTCATGACTGGCCCAATGGAACTGGCAACTGCATACCTTGCGTTTCACTAGCCTTAGAAATTTCTCGCTAGGAGTTGATGGTCTGCTTATCACTTTGTATAATTTTTGTATTCCTCCTTAACATACACCCCTATCCACCTTGAGTTGGCTAATATGCACGTCATCCGGCTGAAATCTAATACTTTGTACTAGATAAAGTACTAATACTTTGTTCTAGATAATCTAATACTTTGTACTAGATACTTTGTACTATACTAAGTATACTTTGAAGCTGTACCTACTTCTGGGCTTTATCGACTTATTTCCAATTGTGTGAATTTTGAACAAACAATTCGCTCACTTGCCGAAACATCAGTAATAAAATAAGAATAGAATTAATTTTCCCGCTGATTCAGCATTTGATAGAACCCACCGATGTCCTCCATGATTATCTCAACATATAACAGAAATTCCAAGTTTATTGATGTTTGCAGCACACAAAGGCAAGCCGTTATTTAGTGTATTTAACTTCACGCCTAGTAAGGTAGTAGACCATACAATCGGCAGTGATACAAAGAACCTGAACTCTCGACCCTGCCACTCATGTACCCATTGCAAACATTTCGTGACTTAAACGATGTTGCAAAACGTGATCATTACTGTCCAAGGAAGTAGAACAACTTTTCCGACGCACATTCCGAATACTTTGCACCTTCGTCGTTTACTGCATTCAGCTGTCTGGTGACCCGGAGAATAATCGCAGAGCAACCGGGGCTGTCGTCCCGGAATGTTGACACGTGTCAGCTGCGAATGTACGAGGGCGCTGTGGTTCACGAGGTCAGCTACGTGGCCACCGCCTCGTCACCGCCCTGGCTGCATCGCGGCTTCGGCTGGCAAGAGACGGCCGCCGCAAGTCTCTTTCCACCACCGTCACCATCACTAAAGACTCCACTCCTCTTGGTCTTGTTGTCTCTAGGGGTGTTCTAGAGGTGATGCACATGGTGAGGAAGAAGAAGGTAATCTAGAAAGAAGAGAATTAGATGGAGGAAAAGAAAAAAAAAACACAAAAAGGAGAGAAAATAAGAAATAGGAGTAGAGAGGAAGAGAAGAAAGAAGAAAGGTGAGAAAGTTAAAAAAGGAGGCTTTAGAAGAAGAGGCGGAGCAGCAAGAGAGTGGAGGAGCAGCAAGAGAGTGGAGGAGCAGCAAGAGAGTGGAGGAGCAGCAAGAGAGTGGAGGAGCAGCAAGAGAGAGGAGGAGCAGCAAGAGAGAGGAGGAGCAGCAAGAGAGAGGAGGAGCAGCAAGAGAGAGGAGGAGCAGCAAGAGAGAGGAGGAACAGCAAGAGAGAGGAGTAGTAGCAAGAGAGAGGAGAAAAAAGGAGGAATAGGAGAAAAAAGGAGGAATAGGAGAAAAGGAGGAGGGGAGAAAAGGAGGAGGGGAGAAAAGGAGGAGGGGAGAAAAGGAGGAGGGGAGAAAAGGAGGAGGGGAGAAAAGGAGGAGGGGAGAAAAGGAGGAGGGGAGAAAAGGAGGAGGGGAGAAAAGGAGGAGGGGAGAAAAGGAGGAGGGGAGAAAAGGAGGAGGGGAGAAAAGGAGGAGGGGAGAAAAGGAGGAGGGGAGAAAAGGAGGAGGGGAGAAAAGGAGGAGGGGAGAAAAGGAGGAGGGGAGAAAAGGAGGAGGGGAGAAAAGGAGGAGGGGAGAAAAGGAGGAGGGGAGAGAAATGGGAGTAAGAGACAAAAGGAGACGGAAGAGAGACAAAAGAAGGAGGAGGAGGAGGAGGAGGAGGAAGAAGATTATTAAGAATCTACGAATGTATCACATTAAAGCATCAACAGTAGTTTTTCATAACTGGGGTTTCTTCAGAGACGATTTTACATGTGGGCC
This sequence comes from Gryllus longicercus, assembly GCA_038098605.1. NCBI lineage: Eukaryota > Metazoa > Arthropoda > Insecta > Orthoptera > Gryllidae > Gryllus > Gryllus longicercus. The sequence goes on from JAZDUA010000025.1 coordinate 6,912,114, forward strand.
ACTGGAGAGAGAATACGAAAAATGTGGACCTCGAGAAGAAGAGGCATGGCATACTCAGTGACGCTGTACCAGAGGGCGAGTAAGAGGTCGTCTGTACCCGTGAAACAAGTCCAAATCGATGGCTGAGAACCAAACTGTTTTAAGTCCATTTTATTATTTTTTTTAGGGGAGCCGTTTAAAGTGTTTGTATGTAGTAGGTAAGTATGGGATGTGTTAGTATGGAATGAGTTTGTTGCATACCAATGGATTGGAATATTTACAATTTTGTTTGATGCACACATGTAGACAGGGAGATAGAACGTCATGAAATAAAAATCTAATTTTGTTACAAAAATGGACCTTGAACAAGCTAATTTTCAGACACCGAATTATTAACTAAGAGGAAGTTGATGAACTTTAATAATGATGATGAAGATGATGCTAGAGATTCTGCATTCGTGCCTCTAGCGGGGAAGTGTGCCGCTAATGAACACAGAGTGCGCGAGCGCATTTGAGCTCGCTAACGCCAGCCTGCTCGAAAATCTGAACTGGGAAGCGGTTGCTTAGCCAGACCGCGCGCGCTGGGTGAGGTAGGCAGCTGCGGTTGCGGCGAGCCGGTAACTGCATTGCGCCGTATCAGATTCCAACATCTCTCTACTGCCTCTGCCGCCGCCATCGCTGGCGTTGTACGCTCTCTGCTGTGGGAACGGGAATCACGTCTGCCTGCTTTCTTCTTTGCTTGACATGTCGATAAACCATTTCTGCGAAACAAATATTAATGCATTTTAAAAAGCTTTCTCTAGATTTCTAAGGTAATTTTATCAGCAGCATCTCCAGATGAACGAGACCTTTCATCTTTTTGTAGAGCGAATAGAAAGGAAACTGATTTCTTAATCTGAAGATTTTGTATCAAGAATCTACATACTCTGGACAGCCTTATGAGTTCATTTACATGTATTGTCTAACAACTTGGAGCAAATAAATTAATTTCAGTACTGCCATCAATTATATTTTAACTTTTTTTAAGAAACTTTTTTGGCCTACGATAAAACATTGAAGGAAAGCTGTTCTTCATGCCAGTAGTCGGAGTCTACAGCTATTCTGGTTTTAAAAGTCTTCGCGTCTCTTCAATGCCCTTCTGAGGTCTCTTCTACTTCTAAGTCAGTATTGCGGCATACATTTGCGAATACTATTGTTCATTCGTTTCAAGAATTGGAAGTCAGGTGACAGCACGTGTATGAAGTATGGTGATAGTTATTGCAATACTCGTGCATTTACGAATAACATTTCAAAGTCTTTCCATAAGTCTTCATTTGAAATTTAATTCGCTCTACTTTCGGCAGTTATTAATTCCATGAAAGAAAAAGGGATGTTTGGAAATAGAGTACTTAAATGTCAAAGTCATATTACTGTGTATCTGAATGTATTAATTCACTTGCGAGGAGTTGGCGGAGAAGGTCAGATCAATGAGGGGGTTCTGCTGGCAGTGGGCGTGGACGTGGGATCGAGCAAGCGGGCAGGGATGAGGGCCAGGGCGAGGGTAACGGTGAGGACACTGGTAAGGCCAAGGGCGAGGATAATGGTTAGAGCAAGTGTTAGAGCAAGTGTTAGAGCAAGTGTTAGAGCAAGTGTTAGAGCAAGTGTTAGAGCAAGTGTTAGAGCAAGTGTTAGAGCAAGTGTTAGAGCAAGTGTTAGAGCAAGTGTTAGAGCAAGTGTTAGAGCAAGTGTTAGAGCAAGTGTTAGAGCAAGTGTTAGAGCAAGTGTTAGAGCAAGTGTTAGAGCAAGTGTTAGAGCAACTGTTAGAGCAAGTGTTAGAGCAAGTGTTAGAGCAAGCGTTAGGGCAAGCGTTGGGGCAAGCGGTAGGGCAAGAGTTAGGGCAAGAGTTAGGGCAAGCGTTAGGGCAAGCGTTAGGGCAAGAGTTAGGGCAAGCGTTAGGGCAAGCGTTAGGGCAAGCGTTAGGGCAAGCGTTAGGGCAAGCGTTAAGGCAAGCGTTAGGGCAAGCGTTAGGGCAAGCGTTAGGGCAAGCGTTAGGGCAAGCGTTAGGGCAAGCGTTAGGGCAAGCGTTAGGGCAGGCGTTTGGGCAAGCGTTAGGGCAAGCGTTAGGGCAAGCGTTAGGGCAAGCGTTAGGGCAAGCGTTAGGGCAAGCGTTAGGGCCAGCGGTAGGGCAAGCGGTAGGGCAAGCGGTAGGGCAAGCGGTAGGGCAAGCGTTGGGACAAGCGTTGGGGCAAGCGTTGGGGCAAGCGGTAGGGCAAGGGTCTGTATAATGCTGTCGGCTAAGGTGAAGGGTAAGATCAATGGTGAGGTCAAGTATAATGCCAAGTGTGAGGGCAAGGGCGATGTCGGGGGCAAGTGCAAGTATGAACGCATGCAGAGGCAACGGGCGGGGGGGGGGGGGGACGCAGCCGAAAGTAAAGGGCGAGGGCGGTGACGGGCGAGCGTGGGCGGAGGAGGACAGCCGCTGGCCACCGGCGCCGTCCCTTTAGCGCGCGGCCGCCGCCCGTGTAATGCATGTATGTATGCGCTTTCGGATTAGAGCGCACGACCTGTTTCGCCCCCGAGCGGCGCCTCTCCTATGCATGAGGTTCGCGGTTCTAATCCCGGACCTGCCGCCGCCCGCCGGGTGAGGGCAGAGGACGCGACTCACCGGCGTTCACGGAATAATGGGGCCTTGAGAATTCATGCGTGACGCCACTCCTGTAAAGAGTTTCGATAACATTGATTTTGACTTTAATATTGCAACCAAGTTCTGAATTTCGGCAATTATTTCCATCCTTCTCTGTTATTGTATGGAGCGTCTTGAGTCGTTTTTGTATGTGATAAGACTATGTTATTAACATGAGAATACACCTTTCCTACATATTTACATCACACAAGGAATTATTTCTTGTATTAGAAGCATTATTTTGTAAATCTTTCCTGCATATCCAAGTGCGAGTACGCGAATTTCTCTTTCCTATGCTGTAAGATTCTAATGCATTATTCATAGACACCGAATGCAAATAGTTTTTATCGGCTCTAATTATTTTGTTGATTTCATGTTTAATGAATGAGCAATTTCCTGAATATGCTTTGATATGCTTTTTTCATGTTTAGAACAACCATACACATATACCTAATCGCTAAAATCACTGGGACAATACCCTTCCGTACTTGAATGGTCTTCTTTAGTTTACTTAGTTACATTACGCTTATATTATTCCCTTTTTTGCATTTTATCGTCCATGTAATTCTCATTTTATTTACTCCCGGAATAATAAAAATGAATAAGTACGCTGACAGAAAAGGAGGCTACATTCTCACAATACATAGGATGTTTGAAAACCTACCTATTAAAAATGTTTCATAAATAATCTTCTGATATTTCATCTTTTTTATATGCTTTGATTTTATTTTCAACTTATTTGCAAGTGCCGAAGTTGTATCGATACGCTGGTCGTACCGTGTGAACTCCGAGCACTGATATTGGAATGCAGGCGACGGCCATAATAAATCATGTATTAAACCTTTGTGAATACACAACATATATCTCTTGACACATTGGGTTGTTCTCAGTGATTAACGCGTTTCCTCTCTGTGTTACAGGTAAGCATCTACTGAACGCCATGATTTATTCGATTTTGGAGGCGAAAGTTCGCCAGATACGGTGAGGTAGGTGAGCGTCAATAAAACATCCATCGTAATCACCTTAAGCTCTCGACACCATATCTGGGTATGTGTAATTTACGTTCATATTATATGGTTCAAGGAATTATATGCTACTCCAATGCAAAATTTAGTTTTAACAATATAGTTTTGCGCGCCATTTTTCACGTGGCACCTAATGCATAAACATAATATATGGACAATTTTTTCTGTGCGTCAGCAATAACCAAAACTGCAATTCCGTCATTTTCTTTCGAAATCTTACATTGAAGACCCATGTTAATTTTTTATAACATTATGTAAGACTCTGCTCTTGTGCATCACCATTAATCACACTCCATTTGCCTGTCATACATTAAATGTATCGTACTCTCCATTCCCTCTCTTTCTTCATCTTCTTCCTGATTAATTATGAAGTCATGAGATATTATTTTGATGACACAATGACCGGTTGAGATGACATGGCAACGACAGGGCAACAATATTTGTTGTCACTGCATTATCCCTGGCGACGAAGTCCCGACGGCAAATTTTCAACATTAACTTTAAAATAGATTGAATTTAGTGGCTGAATGCAGGAGAATGTAAACAACCGCCTTTGCTGATTATGGGTTCCCTGTTTTTAATCTCTACGAGGTGATTGCCGGAACAATACCTTAACAAACTTCTTACGAACCGAGCGCGATCTTTTCTTCTTCGTTATCATTACTCATCTTCCCCATTCATTGTCAAATGAGCGTAGGTTTCTATCTTACGCCCTATCGTCTTTCTCTTTATACGAAAAATATGCCCCATTCATTAGATATTAAAGACCAGTTCTCTTTGCTAATGGCTTGAATATAATTTGCAAAAAAAAATAATAATACGAATTTAGTTCTTTCAATAAAAAATAAACAATGCGTAGATCTTTCGCTTGCAGTTGACGAAAGTGTGTCAATATTTTATTTGAAGATCGTCGTAAAATGTTACATAAAACTCCAACTCTTGTCTGGAATGTTCCTCTTCAAATGAAGTCTTGGGATGTAAATAATGGCGTCTGACATTTTAGTCACAACGCAGATTATTAGCTGTAATGATTGAGAGACATTATTTTCTTTTTACATTTCGAATTGGTTCAAGAACTGACTCCGAATGGGAATGGGAATTGTCTCGAAGACCTATATTAAAGCGTGTGTAGCTCGTTACAGGTAAACAGCGATATCACGTTCATATTCTACGAATCGTGATCTAACATATGCCATTATTTTCACCTGATCGCCTCAAATATAACTTACCTAACCGTTTCCGAAAGAAGCACAAAAGCCCAGAATTATGTTTGCAAGGAACTTTCGACGCTGTTGTAGGCATACTGTATGAGAAGATGGGTGTCCACAAATAATTAAGAAATACATATCCAATCGAAGGAGATACAGAGGAAGACCGAAAAAGACGTGAATCATGGCAACAATTGAAGCCATGAAAAAAAAGAGAAATGGAAGAATAAGGCGTGCGAGATAAAGAAGCGTAGAGCGGGTGTGGCTGTGGAGATGGCGGAGACGGCAGGGGAGTTACGGCTGGAGAGATAGTTGGGCTCATGGCGAAGGAGATGAGAGGCGAAGGCGGAGACGATGGCAGTTATGATGGTGGGAAACGATGGCAGGGACGATGGCATCAGCAATAATATGGACTATGACAATGACGACGGTGATGGCGGCTACCACACACGCCAGGTCGGGAGCTTAGGGCTAGTCCCGGCTGGGGCGGTGCCCTGCTGGTGGCATACACCTGGTTGGGGACAACCCCGCAAGCCGACGGTAGGTCGGCGCCGGATCTCGTTATACAACGGGGGAAGACCACCGCCACCTCTGGAGCAAAAACATGAACTCGGGATTAATGACCCTAGTAGCTGACCCGCCCGGAGTCACTAACAATCAAATCAACGGCGGGAACGATGGTGGGGGAGGAAGCGGGGAAGACGGTGGGAGAGATGGCGAAGGTGATGGGGAGGCGATGGAGGAGACGATAACAGAGATGACGATGTGGTCGATGACGACGGCAATAGCAGGAACTATGAAAATGACAACGGCAGGATGATGGGGGGAGGGGTGAAAGCGGGAGGAGGGGGATGCGGCCGAGGCTGTAAAGCAACGTCGCTGCGCTCGCGCTTCCTCCGCAAGCGTTTTCGCAACGCGACATTTCCGCCCGGCAGTGAAGGGGCACACACGACGCGACGCGGCGCGGCGCGGCGAGGCCCTCGCTGTGGAATTAGGAAACTGCCCGCGTGAAATCCGCGCGGCGAATCTGGAGCGCGGCGGCCGCGGAAGGAAAGGTCGCGGCCCCCTCTGGCGGGGGTGGGGCGCCGTTGACACGGAGAGGTTAGCGTCCTCCATCGTCACCGTCCGTGCGGGATCGCTGTTCCAGCCGTTTCCACCGCCCCCGCCCCCGCCACCGCCACCGCCCTCGTCCCCGCCCTCGTCCCCGCCCTCGTCGCTGCCCTCGTCCCCGCCCTCGTCCCCGCCCTCGTCCCCGCCCTCGTCCCCGCCCTCGTCCCCGCCCTCGTCCCCGCCCTCGTCCCCGCCCTCGTCCCCGCCCTCGTCCCCGCCCTCGTCCCTGCCCTCGTCCCTGCCCTCGTCCCCGCCCTCGTCCCCGCCTTCGTCCCCGCCCTCGTCCCCGCCCTTGTCCTCGCCCTCGTCCCTGCCCTCGTCCCCGCCCTATTTGCTTGTCTCTATTTGCGATGGAGACCTTTCTCTCTATAAATATTTTCCATTTACGCGTCCATTCAGTATAAATGTGATTGTAGAATTCTATGAACTATTTGAAAACTCTTTTGCACTGTAGTTTAGTAGAAATAACCATAAATTGTTCTATTATTGTATGTTCAGCACCCATTTTCTAAATACCGTACCGTAGTATTTCTGACGCTGTCCTACTCATATTTTGTTTGTGCCATTTTCCTCTACCAACTTTGTTAGTTTCGAGGAAGTTGTTTACGTCTATAATTTATCAATATTATTATTATTATTATTATTATTATTATTATTATTATTACTCTTAGCGTTTTAATGCTCATTGCTATTAAGTAATATTTGTCATCCAAATAAAGCTTCAACAGTTTCAGACAACTGAATTTATTCATGCATCATCTATTAGTATACATATTTTATCCATCGCATATACCGCATGATAGATGAAATGTCAGAAACTAATATTTGGCGAAGACATCGTAACTGTAGAAATGCAAACACACACAAAATGACCCAACATGGATCTGGTCTTCAGGATTCAAGATAATCCACTCTTTCTCCATAATAGTATTTTACATCTCTTCTCGGCATGGCTGAAATGAAGCTTTCATACGGATAGAGCTTCTTGATTTTTGGTTTATCATCATCGACATCTGCTGTCTTTTTGCCCAACACCGCCACTCTTTTTTCGTCACAATGCAACATGAACCATAACGTATCTCTTTACCTCTTAACACATTGGCCTCCGTAATCTACATTTTCTACCAACTGCCCGTAACCCGTGAAGAAATCGTAACTAAGGAAGGCCCTGAAACATTTTACAAAAGAATTCTCTTTCATGAAAAGTGAACATTTCTTCCTTTACTTTCATGTTCCTGCGCTTTTCTTTACGTCTCAAATGAATTGAAAAGCTTTGTATAAAAAAGCAACTCTTCTGAGCATATTGCCATCATACTCATTGATTTTATTCCACCCTCAACGACTATTCATCTCGCTTATCTTCATCAATGTATCCATTATTTCCACCCAATTCTGCCACTCCCTTTTGTGCCATAATACATCCTGCGCCATTACCTTCCTTCTCCTGGGTCTCCTTGGCCCTCGTAGCCTCTTGGCGTCACTCTTTAAGTGCCTGCGCCGCTCGTCGGCCCGGGCTCCTCTCCCAACCCGTCCCTGCCCTGCCTCACCCTACCCCCGTCGTCTCAGCTACGGCTCGCCCCCGCTCCTCCCTTCCCCGCCCCCATCCCGACCAGCCCAGCTTATACCTGCCCAGCCCCCGCCCCCACCCCACCCCGCCCCGCCACGTCCACGCCCCGCCCTGCCCTGCCCCGCCCCGCCCTGCCCCGCCCCGCCCCCCTCCCCGCCCCCGACCAGCCCATCTTATTCCCCGCCCCGCTTCACCCCGCTCCACTCCCGCCCCTCCACTTCCCTTCCCCGCCGCCATCCCGACCAGCCCAGCTTATACCTGCGCTGCCCCCGCCCCCGCCCCGCCACGTCCACGTCCCGCCCCGCCCCCGACCAGCCCATATTATTTCCCGCCCCGCCCCACACACGCTCCACTCGCCCCACTTCCGTTCCCTGCACCCGCCCGGCCGTGGCCCTGACTAGCCCAGCTTATTCCCCGACACGCCCACGCTCCACCCCGCCCCATCCCCGTCTCGATTCGCCCCCGTCCCAACCCGTCTTCTCCCCGCCCCCGATTCCACCCACCCAGCTTCTCCACAACAGCCCCACCCCCGCAGACGCACAACGTCTGCCCCTTCCCCGCCCCCCGCCTCCATCCCGCCCAGCTTCTTCCCGCCCTCAGCCCCGCCCACGCACCGCCCCCCGCGCTGCCCGCACCCACCTGCCCCACCGCATCGCTCCGTGGCGAATCGATGAATGAGCAACTAGCGACCGGAGATACCGTACTTCGCCGCATGCACGAGAGTACTTATTACAGTGTAACCTCCCACGCGGGGGGTCTGGGTTCAGACCCGCTTCCGCTAATCACTACTTGCGGTCTGGAGTTGATTGGGGCCTCCCCCGTGAACGACCCTCTCGAGAAACACGCTCGTCGCAAGTACTGAAACGTAATAACTTCCCGCTCGCGTCCATGCTCTGTGCTCTTTGCAAGATGTGCGCACCGTGTCTCTTATATGCAAATACGAATAACGGGGCGTTACCGATAGAGCGCATATCAAACAGACGCCGTCAGATTGCTATCGGAGCTAGTATCAAGTGTTGTAATGACACAATACGCAGGAAGCTGCCACTACCTGTTGGAAGCGGTGAGATGTTTGTTATTACTTGGAATATGCCGTATGCGGTTGATCTTTTGCATTCCTCTTAAGTGGTGGATTTGATATGCAAGGCGATAGCGTTTAATACACCACCCTATATTACATTCTAGCATATATAGATACCTTCATTTTCTAGGTTATGTGATTACCTCGGTTTATTTCCAGTTCTACATATGCATGTACCTCTTTCGCTCATCGGCAATATGTGAACGAAACGGCTCTGAGAACCTTCACTACGTTCCCTTCTTACTCGTAGCAATCAACCCGTCCAGGACAATTAGGGTCATCAGGAGGAGGTCAAAGATCTCCAAATTTTCCAAAACTTTGTTTCAAGAGTAGTCGATACGTATCGTTGTTTCTTGATTTTTCTTCTCGCTTGCAACAAAATGGAACTCACTGAAATAAATGAAACGCGCTTTGACAATTTCGTCTGGAAAAACAGAATGAAAATAATTACCTTAGTACTCTTATTGCCCACAACCTAATATTCAATGCCGAGTGAATTTCGTGGCAGGGAATCACTTAGAAAAAAGTAGATAAGATCAGTTGCTGATTCGATGTAATAGTTTAATATCACGATTTGCGTAACTTAACGAAAATTATTATTGTTTAATAATACTTCTGCATTCCTTTTCTTATCGGAATGTACGGCATTTTTTGTTGCAGTTACAATGAAATTACAACGATTTTGTCGGAACAAATTTTCTTGGCGGACACGAACCTCATTTCCTGTGAACAATCCAAAGTTAAATCAAAAGCCGCACACATTTTACCCAATATATTTGCAAAAAATGAACATATAATCCATTTAAAGTCAATGACCCCATATTGAACCATGTTACAATATCGAACAGGCCTTTATAACTATACGAGTCCAGGTCGTTCCAATTTCTTCACGGATAACAAAAGAAAGTATGAAAACATGGGTCCTCTATATAGATGAAAAGATGACCTTAAAACATTCGTATTTTTAAAGGCTGCCCCAAAATACGAATAGGAAAGTCACCCAACACCGGGGCGTTTAAGGTAATGAACCTTCTCCGCCTCACGCAGGACAAACGCTCGAGGTTTCGACCCTGGACTCCGGCTTCGCTCCTGTCGCCGGCCACTCGCAGCCTTGGCGTCTCCTCTTGCCTCGCCGTGACCCGACCCTCGAGCGCGGAGGCGGCCACTCCCCGCCGCGCCGTGCCCCGGGCCGCGGCGAATCGATGAATGGGAGAGCGGGCAGGCGCGGGCGGCGCGAGGAGGATGCGAGCGCGGGACCTTGGAGAAAAAAACTAGTGACAGCAACGACGACTTCCGTTTCACTTCACTGCCACTTCAACTTCCACTTTCACATCGACTGCGACTTCGATTGCGATTTTAACTGCGACTTTGGCTGCGACTGCAACTTTGACTGCCACTGCAACTTTGACTGCGACTGCGACTTTGGCTGCGACTGCGACTTTGGCTGCGACTGCGACATTGGCTGCCACTGCGACTTTGGCTGCGACTGCGACTTTGGCTGCGACTGCGACTTTGGCTGCGACTGCGACTTTGGCTCCGACTGCGACTTTAGCTGCGACTGCGACTTTGGGTGCGACTGCGACTTTGGGTGCGACTGCGACTTTGGGTGCGACTGCGACTTTGGGTGCGACTGCGACTTTGGGTGCGACTGCGACTTTGGGTGCGACTGCGACTTTGGGTGCGACTGCGACTTTGGGTGCGACTGCGACTTTGGGTGCGACTGCGACTTTGGGTGCGACTGCGACTTTGGGTGCGACTGCGACTTTGGGTGCGACTGCGACTTTGGGTGCGGCTGCGACTTTGGGTGCGACTGCGACTTTGGGTGCGACTGCGACTTTGGGTGCGACTGCGACTTTGGATGCGACTGCGACTTTGGGTGCGACTGCGACTTTGGGTGCGACTGAAACTTTGGCTCCGACTGCGACTTTGGCTCCGACTGCGACTTTGGCTCCGACTGCGACTTTGGCTCCGACTGCGACTTTGGCTCCGACTGCGACTTTGGGTGCGACTGCAACTTTGGCTGCGACATTGACTGCGACATTGACTGCGACTGATAGTGAGACTGATAGTGCGACTGATAGTGCGACTGACAGTGCGACTGACAGTGCGACGTTGACTGCGACGTTGACTGCGACGTTGACTGCGACGTTGACTGCGACGTTGACTGCGACGTTGACTGCGACGTTGACTGCGACGTTGACTGCGACGTTGACTGCGACGTTGACTGCGACAAGAGGAGGCGACACTATTGCTCGTCGTGGAGTGTCAACAACTTCAGCTTCACAGCTGTTAAGCCACAGCGAACAATGAGTCCTCTTGGAATCGCTGATCTACCACTAATGACATTGGAATCCTTTCGATATTGTGACTGTCGATATAGTAACATTGTAGATTAAAATGTTTCCACCAGAACTTGCAATATTTTTGGGGTTGTGGTACTTAATTTGATAACTGCTTTGTCGTGGAATCAATGAAAATGACACCGACATTGATGCGGCAGTTTCGGTATAGACCTAAATGAAAGTACATTGTCGAAAACAATAAATTAATTTTAACCAAATGAATATGTGCTATTAAGCTATTGGACAGATGCATGCCAATTAAAACTAATAGAATTGAAAAATTGCACATTGAAAAAAGAAAAATTTATAACGAGGATATTTAAATTTTTTAACTTATAGAATTCGAGAAGAAACATTTATATTAATTTATTATTTGAATTAAATGTCTCATTATCAATTAGTAATAACAGTATAAACATTTGAAGTTCCATAATATTTTCATATCGTTTTACAATTCATTGGTAAGATGAAGAAATGATGTCAAATGAAGTAGCCCAACTCCTTCACCTCTTCGTAAACCTACCTCCTTTATTTCGCGTTCAGCAAGAAATGTTCCTTTTCATTACGTCCATCATTATTACGTTTATCCACTTTGATTATGTTACCTAAATCATTCTCTACGAAATTGAGATCCGTTTCATAATCAGTATTATTATTATATCGTAAGTGTTCTAAAAATTCATGGCCTCCTAATGTCTTCTCAAATTCAATTCGTCACATTTCCCAGGACGAATAGTCAAATATAATACATTACAAAGAATGTTATAATACATACGGATTGTTAAAAATTGTATAAAATATTGAGAGATCATCGTATCGAAACATCATATTACCTTACTCGATTGAATATCAACCACGACCTATGCACTTCGATTATTATGGAAGTCCTTATTGTAAAAACGTGTCTTAGGATATTTAATTCGAACCAATGAACTATTTCAACAGCGACTCGTTCATTTCTCGAACTTTGGCACAACCTGGGTTAGTGTTTCTGCTCCTATATTTATTTCATATTCTCGTTTCGCACGTCATAGTGCCAAGGAGTCGTTGTCACCAAGTTAATTAAAATGTACCGTAATATATCGCTTACAATTAGTTTTTCCTCGGCTCACCTCTAACCATTGAGCAATTAGATATTTCTGAACTATTATATCGTGATAGTTCATGTTCCCTGTCATCTTCAAGTCCATATTCTTTGAGACTCACAGGCATATCTCTCACATGGTAGTTTTCCCTTTCAGTACGGTCATCTTTCCGTATTTTTTTTTTTTTTTTCTTTAAATCTCTTCCACCTCTTACTTCCCACGTCTGTTCGGCGTCCTCTCAAAGCTGCCTGAATCACCACCATCACTCCATCGCCGGGTCCCCCCACGTCGCCGCCACTTCGCAATAGCTGCTGGGCCTCTTCAGGTCTGGCGAGTGTAAATTAATGGGCAGTAAAGGTTAGGGACGGTCGCATAAATTTACACGTATCCGACACCGCGCAGCCGCGAGCAGGGGACCGTGAGACAAAAGAAAAGCGGCAGCCGAATTTGTCGTCGACGCCGCCGCCGCCGCCGCCGCCGCCACCGCCGCCGCCACCGCCGTCGCCACCGCCGCCGCCACCGCCGCCGAGGATGTTGATGACGGGCACGAGTCACGCAGCGGGAGTCACCCCCTCCCCCGCACCACTCACACTCCCACCGACGCCCTCGCACATCAAGACGCATTTACGACGCACTTCCACGACTCTTCAAAGCCCCGGGCGCGCATGCACGAGTGTGTGTGTGTGTGTGTGTGTGTGTGTGTTGTGTGTGTGTGTATGTGTATGTGTATGTGCGCGCGCGCGTGCGCGAGCGAGTAAGACAGCGCACCGTTGAAGTTGTGTGTTATCTTTCAAGGAGGGGAAATGGCTTTTTGTTTGGGGATAAAGACTTCACTCTTGAGCTGTACCGGTCGGATAATTTAGGAAGAGCGCTACCAATATTTCTTCCTAATTTATAGGAATGTTCTTCTATTTAGGTGGGACCGTAAAACATCCTAATGGCGTACAAAACCCACACCGTAAAATGCCGTCACCTCGTGCGTGTCGGGAAACGTTAACCTATTTTAATGAAAATAATTGTCTAAAAAATGCGGATGGTTACAACCAGATCGTCTTACTTCATTTCCTTCGTTTTGTCCACTCCGGTGGCCATTATGCGGCAGTTCTTTTGTGTCCTTTCCGCGATCCGAGCACAGATAATACTAGATGCGGTCCCGCCCGGGTTTGTCATTATACCTCCCGGGCCAGAGGCCTGAGCCTGAGCTGTTATTTGCGGTGCCTTGAAAAATCCCCGGGGACGTCGCGCGCTTCGCGGCAACTCCGCGAGAGGCGCTGCCGGCGCCGTCACGTGCCCGCGTCGCGCGTCTATTGTTTCCGTTGCATAATGGCGGCGGGCCCGCGGTGTAACACACTCGTTAGTCTGTAATTAAGCGGTGGGGGGGGGGAGGGAGGCGTCTGCGGCGGTGGGAGAAGTCTCCCAAGGCTCCCCCGGTTGCCCGACCGGCCCGCACCGGGCCCCTGCGGGCGGAGCATGCCCAATCGGTTGCGATTCGCGGGAGAAAGGATGCTGTTGTAATGGCGAATGCCGCAATGCAGTTCCACTGGTATGTGCATTGCGGTGAGAGGTTTCGGAACTGCTTTTTCTCATTCTTACACAACTTATCGGTGATGATTTTGAATGCTTCTGTTATGTTTCATGAAGTGTGGTGTACGATCTCCCTTACATGCATTGTGAAATGGCAGATGTGAGGAGAACAAGGGCGTTTTTTTTGTTTTGTTTTTTGTTGTTGTTAGTTTCATGTTTCTACTCTTGAATTCTTTCAGATTTGGGTTTTAGTCTCTATTCAAGGTTTATTTAAATATTCACTATTAAAGATTGGAGAAAATATTATGGTCGCGGCCTTTCATTTTAATAGAACGAATACAAGCTGGTTACATGTTTATTCATTTAGTTTCCGACACTCACGCTCGCATACACATTGTCTGTCATCTAACCTCCTACTAAATTCATTCAAAGTAAGAATGTCTCCAAAGCAGAGCGTTCAAAAGTTGCAGAGGCGATTCGACGACAAAGTGACAAGTGAAACGAAGTCGAAACAATGCTCGCTTGCCCAACAGTCTGAACCTATGAATCTTTTAGGAAGTATTTCTTTCTCCATTGCCTTGATTAGGACGTATCAGTTTTGTGGTAATCATAATGAGGTCACACATAAGGATTGATTCAAATTATGACACTGTCAGTCCAGACTTTAACTTTTCCATCACGGGACACCAAAGGGAGAGGGTGGTCTGTACTCGGACGTATCGTCTCCCCCCATTCTACTTTCGTTCATTATATATTACATCACACAACAAAGACGTTGGATCATCTCTTTACGGAAACTAAGAAGTCAATGATCCATCAATCCATACTTCACAACGGCTGAAACTTTTTCATTGATTCTTTCGTATGTGGTTGATTAGATTAGAGTTGAATCCGTGTGCTGCGAGTGTCGTGGGCGAGCTGTAGCCCGCGTTGGGGCGGTGGGGCAGTGGGACACGGGGGTCCGTTGCCTCACAGACAGCGGCGCCGCGCCGCGCGCCTCTCGCAATCGCCCCGCCCCCCGCTCCGCGCCCCGCGCCTTGCCCCCTCGGCGCACGCCCCCCGCCGCGTGCCTTTCACTCCGCCGCGCCGGCGTGGTCCGTGCCCTTTCCTGCGCCGCCGGCCCCGCGCCGATCTGGAGCACTTTCCGGCCCCCGCGGCCCCACCCCGCCCCACCCCGCCTCGTCCCGCCCCCGCGCCCCGCACGCGCCAACCCCGCCCAGCCTCGCGCCGCCCTGCTCCGCATCGTCCCGTCTGGAACCTCCAGCCTGTAACCGACCAGTGCAGACAAGCTTGCCTGTCGAGACCCACCCTAAACAAACCCAACCAAAGAGAAACAACCTGCACAGACCCCAATTTGCAAAGACCCCTCTCTCTACGAATCCCACCCAGCATAGACCCCAACCTACACAGTCCCCACCCTGCACAGTCCCCACTCTCACAGACCCATACCGTGCGTAGACCCCAACCTGCACAGATCCCAGCCTGCACAGACCCCAACCTGCTCAGTCCCCAGCCTGCACATACCCCTCCCTGCACAGACTCACTCTGCGCAGACCCACCCTGCGCTGACCTACCCTGCACAGACCCACCCTGCACAGACCCACCGTGCACAGACCCACCGTGCACAGACCCACCGTGCACAGACCCACCGTGCACAGACCCACCGTGCACAGACCCACCGTGCACAGACCCACCGTGCACAGACCCACCGTGCACAGACCCACCGTGCACAGACCCACCGTGCACAGACCCACCCTGCACAGACCCACCCTGCACAGACCCACCCTGCACAGACCCACCCTGCACAGACCCACCCTGCACAGACCCACCCTGCACAGACCCACCCTGCACAGACCCACCCTGCACAGACCCACCCTGCACAGACCCACCCTGCACAGACCCACCCTGCACAGACCCACCCTGCACAGACCCACCCTGCACAGACCCACCCCGCACAGACCCACCCTGCACAGTCGCTTCCTGAACAGACGCCCGCACCCGCCCAACTCTGCCTTGCTTCGCAACATTCCGTTTGCACCGCTCAGTCTGCAGCAATCCGCCTTTCCTCCGAACGCAAATAGTCCTTGTGTCTGCACTTCCTTGCGCTGCATTGACTCGCTCCACCATTCCACTCGGTTTTCTGCGGCCAATCATAACTCTCCCAATTTCAATCCGTTTGGCTTCATAGGGCCCTCTAGAAACCCACCTGTAATCCGACCGGTAGTAACTTTTCCTTCAGTGTCCCGCCCTTCAGTAATGTGCCCGACAATATCGTGCCCTTCAGTAACGCTCCCTTCAGTAACATGCTTTGCTGCATCGCTTCCTACATTGACCCACCTCCCAGTAACCTGCTTCACGTCCTCAGGCTCCCTCGCTGCACAGCCCGCCCGTCTCGATGCGCCTTGTCTCAATTTGTCCCGTCGAACCTGGCTCTTCCACGCACTTATTGATTTTTCTCTTGCCTCAACTGCTGCCTCCTGCTTTTCGAGCGACTGATTTGGCTATGTTGAGGTAAAATTGATCTCGATTACATCATGGCGCCTTTAAGAGTAGATTCTGATGGATGCGAATCCGTCTATGTCATCTGTCGGTCTCCATGAGATGGAGGGAAAGTTACTTAATTATAATAAATATAAAAGTGTAACATGACATCGATTTGAGTATTAATATAATTTGCGAAGTTTCCATATTTCTATGCAGCAAAGAAAAAGGTCAGATTATATTCGGTTTTTTGATAACATTCAACGCAGTTCAAGATTTGTTGTATCAGCTGGACCAGATCACCTCAAACAAGTGATTTGTTTTGTGTTTACCAACAAAACTTGATGCCCACCTGTTTTAGTCGTGTTGCCAAACGTATTTATGACCGTGGCTGTGGATTCGAGTAACTGAAAGATAGCTGCGGTAAAATGGAGATAACTATTCGAATTGATACCTGGACCACAGTTGTGAAAGGTTTTTTCATGGTTCATTGTGCAGCGAGAAGCTATAGTATTAGTTGCAAAACCTGTCTTATATATCATGTGGAAAAAATAAAACTTTTATACAGGTTTTTCATGTGGTAGGAATACATGCTACAGCATATGGCGAGTAATAAATTACGAAAGAAACTGCAATTATGCCAAGATCATATCAAAAATTATGAGCATGATGTAATAAGTAATGCAATTCTTTTTGAAATGCTCATCGATGGTTACAAACAAGAAATAAATGCCTAGAAGCTCACGTATGATATTCTTGATACTCACAAATTTCTTGAGACACACGCGAAAAAACTAGAACTAAAATTCAAATTACATGAATAATTACATTTCATAATTACAATACATAAATTACATTAAAAGGTCGAATGCTGTCTTACAATATGAAGGGCTATTTTAGCAATTTACGAGACAATACTATGTAACCTTTTGTTCTATACCTAAACAATCTTAATAATGTGGATTCTATGATCTGCCATAGTTGTATCAATTGATCTGTACGATTGCATGTAGTGATATCCTCTGTGAAAAACAAAATCCCTTTGAAGAATGACATTTAATTCAAATGTTTCAAGGCAAATTAAGAATGTTACAGGTTCATGAACGTGAGTTGCAAGTATTTTAAGCGGATGTCACTAATATTAAATTATTAAATATGTTTTTTTCTGACTTCTTTACTTTTCCGTTAGTTTGTTTCATCCACTAAACGTGAATTGAATTGTCTCAAAATGCAACTCACAATATTAATCTTGCCACATTTTTTTTAGCGAAGCAAAAGAAAAAGAACGTAAAAACCTTCTCGCCACTCATCGCGTTTCCAATCTGATGCCCCCTGCCGGAGCGTAGTGCATTTGTGGGGAGAGCTCTCTCTGCTCGTTCAGAAAGATTGAATGAAAACGCGACCGGTTTTTCCTGCCGCTACCGCCTCCACCGCCACCTGCGTGCTCCGCTATTCGACTACGATTGCCACCGCCACCGCCACCGCCACCGCCACCGCCACCGCTGCTGCGATAGACAGAGCTCTTTTTGTTTCTCCTGACACAACCGCTACTGCTTCCGCTTCTGCGATCCGCGCAACCATCTGCCACCGAAACCCCTTTAATTGCCTTCATTACGAAGCCCGTGCTATTGTACTCGTAACAGAGTTTCATGGTTCATTATGTACGAAGAAGAGAAAGCTGTTTGAGATCGCAGCTCGATCGTGGTTTGTTGAACAGCGCTTGGGTTGTAATTGTCGGTTTCCATTGATCATGGGAGATAGAATTGTGCACTGAACGTTGCTTTGAAACTGAATAAATATACTTTACACCATGAAAATTGGATAGCTTTAATTTTATAATGTTTATAATTTAATATTTGGTAGGGGTATTACTCATTTCTTAATTCAAACTTCACTTATTTAAGCCTAAAATGTTGATTGACGGCCGTATCCCTACCTTGACAATCGGCCTCGTCTGGATAACTCCTCTTACGTCGTTCAATTTGATGTCTCCACGCGTTCGGAGTCGTTCACAGTTGGTGTACGAGAAGGATAGCAATACACACATGGCACCATTCGTGTGACATCAGTTGACGGTTTCGGATCCTCGAGGACTTAGACCGGGAGATTCGATTCATGACGAAGGCGGAATAACGACATTAGCTGTATAGCTATATTGATTTAGCCGCTGTCAAGAGAAGAATGTTAACGGCTCGCTGCTCTTATCAGTAGTCCCCGATGGTTTCTCCGATTAATAACAGGCGAATGCCGGAGCAGTACCATAGTAAACGGGCCACAAACCGAACCGCGCGCGATGTTTTTTTTTCTTCCCTAGTTCTATCTTCGCCTCTTACACACACACACACACACACACACACACACACACACACACACACACACTTACATGCACAACACAATCATACATGCCGGGAGATCGGTCGAGAGTTTAAAGCTTGTTCCAGCTGGGGCGGTGCTCCGTTGGAAGGAGATACTTGAATGGGGTAAACCCCACACGCTGACTATAGGTCAGCGCCGAATCTCGCCATCTAGCGGGGGAATATCATCACAACCTCCCGCGCAAAAAGAATCCACCACACTTACGAGACTAACGACCTTAGCGGTTGACGATTCGGGAATCACTTATCAATCCGCATTATTTTCTTCCTATTTCGTAGCCCTACCCTTTCCCCTTACACATACACTTACATGCACTATGCTACCGCACGTGTCAGAAGACCCATAAAGTGTAGAGAAACGCAGTTACCCCCGAGATAAGACATTTATTAGGATTACAGAACTAATAAGTATAACAATTCATAAGCCCGGAAACTTCATTTAATGAAACCCAAGATATCATGCTAAGAGACTTTTCACACTCAGCCCATAATGAGAGACTGTTCCCCAACGTAACGGAAGATGTACATGCAACGTGCTACTCAGTGCGATAGAAATCCCCACATATCTTTCACGTTCATCATTATCATCAGTATTCTTTTCATCAGTTTGTCGGGAAACTGCGAGTATGATTTGAATGTAATTAATAATCCTTTGTTAATTTGAATTTTGAAAAAAACTAAAAGGAAAAAGAGAAGAAAATGAGGACAAGAAGAGAAAGGAGGGAGAAAAGAAAGGGGGGAAAAAGAAGAAAGGGAAAGGAGAAACCAACTGAGATGAACCAGTGGTAGCTCTTACAGTTACCTCTGCAGTGATGCGAACCGAAGGGTTCGAGTCTCAAAGTTACCAGATTTTTAGATACTAGCTAGATACATCAAATTCACCCGCTGTCTGGAGAAGAATTGTAGTAGCCAGCTGCTCTAATAGGTACTTCTACGTGGTTTCTCCAATCCAAGCGAATGCTGAATCAGAACCGTGAAATATGTCACAAACATTCCTTCTCTCTCCTAGCCCATACACACCAACGCGTACATGCATTAGACGCCTACGTATATCGGGAGATCAGAGCCCCCGGCGGGGGCGGTGCCCCGCTGAAGATGTTACCTGGCGGGGAAAATCCTGCAAGCCGACGAGCAGATCGGCGCCCGATCTCACTTAACAACTGAGGAGGTGCATCGCCACCTCCTGAGATAGACCGGGCACCTGTCGTTTAGGACGAATGACCGTAGTGGCTGACGCATCTGGAAATATTAAATATCAAATAGGAAACAAGAAAAACAAGGAAAAGGAAGCAAGGAGAGGAACAAGGAAAAGGAACAATAATAAGGTGTTTGAAATACTTAGGTCATTAGTCCCATAAGTGTAGTGCATGTTTTGTCGCGGAAGCTGGCGGTGATCGAGATGGCGCGGATGGCGCTAGATGGCGAGATTCGGCACCGATCTACCCTCTGGATTGCGATGTTTTCAGCAACCAGGTATCTCCCACCAGCCGGGTACTGCCGCATTCTGGACAAGCTCTATGCCCCAAACTGCTCTCCCGACATGTGTGGTAGCGTAATGCATGTAAGAATAAGTTTGTGCACGTAAGGGGGTAAGAAATGAATATTCGAGTGTGGTCCGTGGCCCTGTTTTGAGGATATTGTCCCAGCATTCTTCTGGTGTTCATCGGAGAAACAACGGAAAACTACCGTTCAGAGCAGCTATCTTCTAGAATTCTCCTCCGGACAGTGGCTGAGTTCGACGGGCAGATTTTGCGGATTTCGATTAAATAAAATATAATCAAAATTGATAAATAAAATGCTCTTAAAATGTTTTTAAAATGACGTAAAAAAAGAAAAATTTAAATTGAAAATTAAAAATTCTTATCAAAACCCGTTTGAATTAGCAACTCAAGCTGATGGATACGTTACTGATGTAATCAAGATGATGGATACGTTACTGATGTATTCGTTCAAGTGAACTCAACTTGTTAACATTGGGTTTGGGCTGTTCTTTACCAGAAAATCTCTGTATTCAGGTATCCCGGAATCGGCTGAACCAACAATGGCGCTGATAGTTGTCACAGGAACTTTATTCCCAATGGCTGGCATTACAATTTCTGAGCGAAGAAATCGAATAGACTACGAGACATAGGTTGTCAGAAATTCAGTGGAGAAGATTGGTTACATCTCGTAAATATTATATGAATCAACTACCATTAAAATTATATTAAAATTGATGAAATTAGCAAAAATCTTATTAAAGGACGGGAAGAGCTAAGAAATGACTTATTAATCAAAATCGACGAAAATTGCGAAAAAAGTTTCGTATAAAAATAAGTATTTTTTTTGTTATGACAAAAAATGAATTTTTTACTAAACGGCATTTTTCTAAAGTGAAAAGAAAAAATAACATTTCTTTAAAATCCGCCTGTAGATAAGTAACTGGTGTAGAAAATCCAGTCGCCACGGGGACTCGAACCCAAGATCCTCTCGATTAGACGTATTGTAGCGACTTCGGTTGATGGCCTGAGCCACCCAACCCGGTGACGTCGAAAGTGAATGAAAAAACAACAACAAAATAACAAAAACACATACAGTCGTAAGAACATGAAACCTTATTGGTATTGTGGTGAGTTGTCGTTGGCATTTAAAATTAAATAATTATATGTCGTTTTGTGGCTTCCAAACAGCGGAAAAATTACGATGGCTAAGCCATCGAATTTTGCCATTGAAATAAACAATATTGTTAGTAAAGACAGCTCAATTATTTCACGAAACTTTGTAGTCGCGGCGTCTCTGTTCTGTACTCGGTCGCTGTCTTGCGCTCTCCTGGACTCGGCGCGCACTTTGGCCACCCGCGCCCATCCGCCCAGGCCACCCACGCGGATCTTTATGGATCCCGTCCGCTCCGTGGCTACGTTTCCGGGCTGCCCGGAACGGCCACCGCCGCCGCCGCCGCCGCCGCCGGCCAGAGCGGTGCTCCGGACGCTACCGGCAACAGGAATTTTGGGTCGCGTGCGGCCCGCCCCTTGAGCGACTTGTCATCCGCCTTCGCGTGCCGCCCGCCCGCCCGCCCTTCGGCGTATCGCGTCTCCAGACGACGAGTCGCGATCTAATAGCTGTCGTTTTGTGAAGATGGGTTGTTATTTTCTTGCTTGTAGGATCTACGGTCTTCACGCTGACGCACGACATTCGGCGAAAAGTTGAAACGAAATGATATGAAAGCGTTAGAAATCTTGTTTTTCTCATTTCTCTAGCATACGCAAGTTGACTAGTAAATTATGGCTATCTGTGCGATATTTGTAGCTTTGTATTTTTGTTGTGTACTTCAAAGAGTTCGTAGATTTCCATTAAAGTGAGTAATTTACTTCATGTAAATGGGTAAACTCCGATTTTTGTTTCACCCGAATCTCAAAATATTCATTTCAATTCATATAATCAGTTCAAGCATCACTGCAGTCCATCTTACCGGGTAGTCCTACGTTCGAGTCCCGACGGTCACAGGATTTTCGACAGTAGCTTCGCAGCTAGGTCGAATTCAGGTACTCTCTGGAGTAGAATTCTAGCGGCCGGCTGCTCTGATCGGTTGTTTTCCGTTGTTTCTCCGAATATCAGGCGAATGACGGAGCAGTACCCTAATGAACGGGCCACGGACTGCGCGCGATTTTACCTTCCTCTTCTTTGTCCTCTCCTCGCACTAACCTTAAACACACACTAACTTGTACTACACATGCCTGGAGACCGGTCGGGAGCTTAGAGCTTGTCCCGGCTGGGGTGGTGCCCCGCTGGTTGCTAATTGGTTAGGGAAAACCCCCTCTAGCCGACGGTAGGTCGGCGCTGAATCTCGCCATACTGCGGGGGAAAGACCACAGCCACCATCCAGCAAAAACGTGCATTACACGTACGGTAATAATGACCTTAGTAGTTGACGTGTTCGCAATCGCTAACAATTAATGAATCAAATGACTCGTTCGCGAACCACCTTCTTCAAGCACTTGTTGTTTGACTTATAAATCACAAGCAGGCACCTCAATAAAAATGTTCTAGAATAAAAATGGACATTTCTAGTACTCAGTTTCATCCTAACACCTGAATAAAATGCATGAATGACCAGCAAAGAGTAGAAACGTCAATAAGAAACCATGACGGGCATGCACATGTTTCTGGAACTATCATGGATTATGTGAATTATAATGCACACATAATCCATCATGTATATTTATTCATTAAAACTATTTATGTGGCATGTGAATTTGATACAGTACTTAGTGGTTTACCGCAAACAAACTCCACCTTAAGTGTGTTCTGGCCATGAACTGTTCAACTGTCGTTTGGAAAGAACAGTATGTCAATTCTGAACGGTGAAAGGCACAATATCTGCTCTGACCTTTAGTTCGAGAACCGAAAGTAAAACACCACGCGTTTTGTTGTTTCATGTGTTTGCTTGTTAAGCCGTGCGGATAAAGGACAATTATTGCTAACGTTCATGGTTATTATTTTGAATTCCTACATTATTCTGACATTAAATAACCGCCGAGATGAAATGTGCGGAGTATTGACAAAATGTTTCATTCGACAATTTAAGCCGGGCATTATTATATTTGTGACTGCATGCAGCGATAACAGTTAGTTTTGGATTTTCCCTGATATTTGCATTCTTCGCGTTCCCGATTAAATAGTTTTGTTTATACATTCCATGCGGTATTAACGTGAAAAGCTAAATTTTCGTGAAGTACGTCTTCAGGAAATAATGAAAATTCATGTAAACAGATGAATACTACCTTCTTAAATTCCTTGGTATTATTATTATTATTATTATTATTATTATTATTATTATTATTATTATTATTATTATTATTATTATTATTATTATTACAGCAAGAAATATCAGACTAATATTGCGCATGAATAACACTCATTTTTAGCTAATCATGGTTAATAGAAGACAGTGTTAATTCCTGTTGTTCATTCATACAAACTGTTGATAACTACTCAATAACATTTGTAATTCAGTAAATTTCTCGGAAAGCTGCTCTTAAGTGAGTTACCTTAAATGTTATTATATGAAAAAATTGATCCTGATTAAATCGATTGTTCTAAAATAAAGGCTTAATAATTCAAAGCTATTCTCACTTAATATTTCTATTTGTATGTATTCTAAAATAAATATAATACAAGGAAGTAGATCAGCCCCCAAAACTATGAACTGTTTTGAAGCAGCAGAGCTATTAGAGTGTTCGTTTGTTAATATGGTAACCCAGTTTGTATTCCTGCAATTTTGGGGATTTGTACCATGGGAGTATTTAACTAAGAAATATTTTGCCAAATTAAAAGTAAGTTTTATTTTTTCACTTTTGGAATTGATCATTCATCTGGTTTTCATAAATGGTATGATGGATATAGTTTAGTTATCTACGGGTGGTTCTAGCAATTGCCTAGATCTTTGAGGGACACACATGTAGGTTTTCACTCTAGAGTAAAATGGGCTAGTGAATGTCTGCATGTACAAGCTTGTAATGCCAGTAGTTATTCATTAGGTCATGTAGGACATAATGTTCAGAGTTGTTCTCATTAGACTGGTAGGTAACACCATAAACTACTAAGAACAACTTCGTGACGTGAAATAACAATCTAGTTTTGTACATTTCGAACAAATAGATATATTATAATTATTTCTTTTAAATATATATAATAATATAGATATGTAATATTAGAATATTACAATAATATCAGAATCTTCATGTATTAAACAAATTTCAATGTTGGGAGAAATGTGTGCAATATTTGTGGTACACAGCATTTCCAAAAATGTATTTACCATCTTTTGTAAAGGGTTCGCGATTCAAGAGTCAACATTATCTGTATTAAAGTACTCCACAAACAAGAATAATGAAAGCGATTTAGTAGCTCTAATAAAGTAAATAAATAAAAAAATAACACTGTTGGAGATTGAAGCTTATAAATATTTTAGACTAATAAAGAAATATTTCGAGGTGTGGTAAATTTTGTTTTGAATTAAGAATATTGTGTTTTTTTTTACCCAGAATATTGTGTGAATATTGTGTTCTAGACCAGCTTTTTCACTGTCAATTTCTCTTGAGTTTACTTTGTATTATGCCGCTAACCACAAACACTAGGTACAGACACTGCGAGTAGAAATAAAGAATAGAATCTGTTTATTTTACACACACATACATACTCACGCACTCATATTGCATTTCAAGGTAAACAACAGAAAATATGACATTCTACAGTCGCCTGCGGAGCTTTTAGTGTACGAAGTTATTTGCTACTTCAGATTTGTTTGTTACCAGTTAAAAATAAATTCGAAAATTCGTGAGATGGGATTATTGAATGGACTTGGATTATTAATTATTGCTTTGATTGCTTGCTTTAATTTAGATTGACAACATTTCTACTATTTTTCCGTGTTCTTCGGGGTTACATTAACATTGGTTATTTATATTTTTAATGTATAATTAGAATAAGAAATATACATGGAATACTAGATGAAAAACGGAATGTCCTCATGTTAAAAACATTGTACCCTCATTATTCTGCCTCTGATGGTTGAATTAAAAAAAACGTCGATAATGTAAATTAAATCAATAACTTATTACCCAAATTCAAGAATCTTACTATATAATTCTATTGGGTCAACACACAATTACATAAATAGCAATTCAAGGACCTTATAAATATTATTTTTCATGTCTTATTCTTTCTATATTACTGCAATCGTATTCAAACCTTTTTCATACAGACGTATTTCCGCTCTATTGTCGGAGTTTCCCGCGATCAGCCCTTAGCTCAACCCTAAGGAGTGTGGTGAGTAAAGTATGGAATGAGAAGTGCCAAACAGTCCGCGGCAGGTTGTTTAAGGTAGGGCACCTAAAATTGATCGATACCACACGACTCACGAGTAATCAGGTCTCTAGAAGTCTAGTAGATAAATATTACTGTAAATTGTATTTTTAATCATTTTCGGTTTATTGTTAATCCTGTAAATAGGGGGTATCAGTGAATAAATCCTTCTATAATAGCAAATACTGCTCATATTGATAACACGTAATGAAAATGGGCTACTACATAATATGTATCGTGGAGAATAATATCCATCGAAAATTTTCTAGAACAAACGATCTCTTGAAGTCTCATCGGGCAGTCACATATTTGACCCTGCTTTTTCGACAGTCCTTTAAATTCCTCACCGTTGGAGCTCAAGCCGCAGAGCCTCCTGGTCTAGGAAGCTTCAATCGACCCACACTCTCAACTACTACGTAACAGAATGTTAGTATTGACGTGAGTGTTCATTTCGTTCTCGCATCCCCGCCCACGCAGATTCATTCCCCCTGCTCTTTGTTCTCGGTGTTCCGTTTGCTTTATTTACGATTCACGTGTGTGCAACGGAGTGATGCATAACTAGAAGCATAGTTTCAGTGCGCTTTCTCTTTCGGCGCGTATCAAAGCGCCGGCCGGGTTCTCTTCTAACAGCGACCGCGACCCGCAGAGGGGCACTTTTTTGGGCGGTCAGTCAATACAGCTGGAACTGAAAAAGTTAATTAAAGAGCGCGCACGGGTGCAGGCGGAATGCCGGGCCGGCGCGTGGGCGAGTGGGAGGGTCAGAGCGGGGCCGGAAGGCGACGACGTGGTGGAGGGTGGAGGATCGGTGACGGACGAATGCGAGACAAACCAAGATTCTGGATCGAAAATTTGAGGGACAGCGAAACAAGGGAAAGAGATGGATTTATTGACGATTTAGTGTATGAGAGCGCTCAGCTACTACGGTCATTAATCCCATGAGTGTAGGGCACCCTACATTCCCGCAAGTGACAATGTTCCTTCCCCCGCTGGAATGAGAGATTTGTTGCCGACCTACACGTCGGCTTGCTGGTATTTTTTCCTTTCTGTGTTTCCCGCAGCTGGACACTGTTCCATCCTGGTCAAACTGCAATCTCCTATCGGGTCACCCTACACGTGCAGTAGTGTAGAATAGGAAGTGTATTTATAAGAGTAAGGACAGAAGAGATAACAAGGATGGCGACTGTGAAAATTGAGTACAGGAACAGAAGAAGAGCGGACGAAAGTATTGCACGTGCAAAATTAATTTCAAGGGACAGAACCCGAAAGTCCAAAACAGAAACAGGACCGACTGATGAAAAGGAACAATGAATTGGCATACATAACCCATTACGAAATAACCAGCACGAAAGACGTTAGGGTAACCAGACGTCATCCACATTTTGCTTTCAATATTACATACTTATAGAATTCGTGGTATTGCTCTAGATTGGTTATGTTCGTAACGAAAACAAGAGAGAGTAGAAATACCGTTCTGGAATTATGGAACAGTATGTACCTACTTTTACGATTTACTGTCAATTGCACATGGAGTACCGCAAGGTTCGATTTTGGACCATGTTCTCTTCCTTATATAAGTAAACGATAGATCCTTAACGATTTGAAAAGGAAAAGCAATTCTCGTTGCTTATGATAGGAACATTCCTTGCAATAAAAAAATAATACAATATCAGCTGTTACAAATTGGTTTCGTAATAACAAATTAATAGTAAACGAAGGGAAAATGGTTTCAATACAATATTTCATTTCAAATAAACAATTGTACACTCCATTGAAAATGAACGTTGTGCAATTGGCTGATGTTAAGGTAACAAAATTTATGAGTCTCTCAATACAGTCACTCCTCAAGTGGAACTAATTTTAACATTTAAATTAATTGAATACAAAATTAATCATTATGTTACGCGTGCAGAATTCATGAAAAAAGTTAATCAGCCTTCATATTGCTCGTTGTGTATATTTCGCGAATGTTCATTCCCGTTTTAGATACGGTAAAGTGTTCTGAGCAAACATCCCCCCCCCCAAAAAAAAATTATGGGGAATAATTTCCCTCTAAATATAAGAAACTGGAGCAGAACAATGAAGAGATAAAATTGTGTTCAGGAGACAACATATGCCGAGAATGGTCACAGGGCAAGGAGAGAACGCAGTCATGACAGCAAAGACAGAAGAAGTGCCATGGAGTGCCTAC
This sequence comes from Gryllus longicercus, assembly GCA_038098605.1. NCBI lineage: Eukaryota > Metazoa > Arthropoda > Insecta > Orthoptera > Gryllidae > Gryllus > Gryllus longicercus. The sequence continues at coordinate 6,939,584 of JAZDUA010000025.1, forward strand.
GTGTATAAAGCACAGAACGCGAGAGCATTCGTGGAAGCAGTGGCGTGGCGTGGACGGAATCATGTCACGAAAGACCGAAGAAGTGCCATGGCTACGCGTACAAAGCACAGAAATCGAGGGCGTGCGTGGAAGCAGCGGCGTGGCGTGGAGGGAATCAAGTCACGAAAGACCGAAGAAGTGCCATGGCTATGTGTACAAAGCCCAGAACGCGAGAGCGTACATGGAAGAAGCAGCGTGGCGTGGACGGAATCATGTCACGAAAAACCGAAGAAGTTTCATGGCTACGCGTACAAAGTACAGAACGCGAAAGCGTGCGTGGATGAAGCGGCGTGGCGTGGACAGAAGACCGAAGAAGTGCCATGGCTACGCGTTCATAGCCCAGGACGCGAGAGCGTACGTGGAAGAAGCGGCATGGCGTGGACGGAACCATGTCACTTAAAAGTTCCATGGCTACGCGTACAGCACAGAACGCGAGAGCCTGCGTGGAAGAAGCGGCGTGGCGGGGCGCGAGGTCGAGCGCGGGTGCGAGTGCGGGCGCGGGTGCGAGTGCGGGCGCGGGCGCGGGCGGGAATCGATTCGGTGCGCTGTTTGCCGTCGCCCCCTGGACAAACGCTCGCCATCCATCCAGCGCAGCGCGGGCGGGGTGTTCGCTCGACGCCGTCCGACCGAGCGGACGGCCCGCGGAACAGAGGAACCCAGCAAACGGCGCGATGCGGGCGGCGGCGCTGTCAGCCCAGCGACCACGGGGCGAATTGAAGGCGGTGGGGAGGGTGTTTCCGCTGTCCCCTCCATAGTTCGATATCCCCTGCTGGACGCAAAATCATACAAAAACAGTAGTTTCTTTGGAGGTGACTGATTTAAAGTTTTGAATTCAATGGCAGGAACGGTTTGTTAGGATATGATGTAAGCTAGTATGTTCCTAGTATAGCAATATTTTTAATACTATTTGTTTATATTTATTATTAATTGGAATATAAAGTTAAGATAAATGTCTCATGGCTTGTAGTTTTTATTTGTCCATGGACACAACTAATACATTTATTGGTGTCTTATTTGTTTTTTACATTTCGAAATATGTAAACAAATAAATATTCTTGAAAAGAAATTTTAAGTTTCATTCAGACTGTGTTGCTTTTGTGAATTTGGTCTTCACTTCGGTAGTCAGATGTCGCTTCATCAGTCGCAGTCTTTTCCAGCGGTTGTTTTATCATGGCGAATCGTGGAGAAACTTGCAGATTTGCAGTGGCATAGGAAATTATGTCTACACCTTTTAAAAAACAATCATTGATTGCATCGGTGAGAAATGTATATCCAGAAGTAACTCAGTTTACAAACGCGCTCACGTATCCACATTATTTCTTCTGCAATTATGAGTAAACTTTAATTCTATGTTCTTGATTAAATGCCAAGTGTTTTGTATCATACTACTTAGTGAATAAAAAAATAATATTTATTAGAAAGACGAACAATGGTGAATACCTCTGGGAAAATAAAAATTGCAATCTTATATTTAAATACAAAGAAGAAAATGCTGAAATATGTATTTATATTGATTGGTTGGTATTACGTAATGCATGCAAATGTCTAAAAATCGTGTGAACTAATACTCAAGTAATGTAATTCTGATATACTAATTCGAATGTATTCTTATTTTCCCAACTTCTGAATTGCAAGCAAGAAAATATATATGTGGCTTGGGGCAAGAATTGCCACTGTCAGTTTTTAGTGATTTTCTGTTTCTATGGCCAACGTGTCCCCTTCCTTCAGTGCAAGAAAGACCAAAACCACACGTTGTATCCCTTGATTTCACTATCGATATTTATATTTTCCTATTTGTGTTGTGTTTTTACAATGGTGTAAGAACATTACCTTTTCTATGAAACTTTGAATATTGACATTGGCTCCTCTTGCACCAGCCACAGATATAATTATACGAAAATCCCAGCTCTAAGAGAGAGCCTTTCTCAGGACGGACGTAGTTAGAAATCAATTTACGATGAGTGAGATTATGTATTACGATTTGTCTTCTTTGAGGCAAGAGTTTTCAATTGTCGCTATCCGCCATCTTTCATCATGTCTTGAAACGTACTGTGCATCCGGCAAATGGAACACGATATACTGTACACAAATCCTTCGCGCCTTCGCTACACATGGCACGTCAGCAGTCGCTGTCTAGCACACTACCTCCCAGGTAGCGGTCCTCTTGTAAAGGCTGTTTTAAAGGGATTGTGAAGCCTGTCTCTGGCAGAAAAAATACAAACAAATACCTTTACTCCGATTGTCCAGTGTTGCGACAGTGTCGAAACGTATGTGAAACCTGACACCTTTAAATGAATAAAAGAGAAAATATGAAAAACGTCGACGGTAGAGATAAAGGGATGAACAATTTGACGTTTCTGCTAGTTATTTGTTCTTTTTCCAATTTTAGGGAGTGGTGCTGGTTTGATGGAATATCCATGAGTACCCGGCAATGTTACTCAAATAACATGTTTTGGACCCAGGTGTAATTGGAAGTACCGTGTTACGCAGTCCAAAGTCAGATAAAATAAAAAAAAGAATAAATAAAAAATAAAAAGAGAAAAAACTCATCAGAATGACCAGAGTTTGTGCTTCTGCGAGACAGATCACCCTTAAAACACGAAGAAAAAAAATGTTACGACAGCAACAGAAAGACAAACAAATCGATGAAACCACGCCAGTCGTGTATTTATTTTTCTTTTAAAACAGCCAGCGAAATCTAGAACTTGTTCACCTACTGTGTCATCCGTCGCAATTCTTTTTTTTTTCTAATAAAATAAATATCCATCGCAACATGCAACCCGTTCACTCCCGTGCGTCAGCGGTTGGTTACCGCTGCAGCTGTGCTGGCGCTTTTTAGGACGACAGGATTCCAAAGCACCCTGAACGCCCCCGTAGCCACGTCACCGGATTTAGAACCGCGAGCGGAGCTAGGCGGCAGTGAACAAACCGACAAAAGGCAGGCTATGGCATTCTCGCGACTCATACGAGCGGCTGGAACGCCGGTGAGTTCCACGTAGAGAGAGGAGTACTGTCACGTCGATGCGAGTAACTGGGCCAAACGAAAAAAAAAAGGAAAAAAAAAGTCAGTATTTTGCGCGCACCGCCAGGTTCGCCACTGTCGGTGAAATGTGAGTGGGTGCGTGCGTGTGAGGGAAGCGATACTCGCAAATCGTACGATGTACTGTACTGTAACCGGGGGGGGGGGGGGTGTCTGTGGAGGGGGAGGGCTGCCGCAGGTGCTAGCGCTGGGCACATGAAAGTTGTCCGCAATCTCAGGAGGTGCCTGAAGGGGTGGCCAATTTATATTTTCACTGCTGCGTTCAGATACGTCCGCCACGAGTTCGCATTCCCGTTATTATTACAACGTAACTTCAGAATTAAGTGTATTAATTATTTCACATGCATAGTTTCATAATAAGTTGTGAAGATTGCGTGAAACACATTCTAGTTTTAGAATTCTAGTTATACAATTCTAGTTATAGAAATCTAGTTATAGAATTTTAGTTATAGAACGTGTTTCACTGTCACTAGAAAGTAATGTATTTACTATAACTATAAAGTGTTTCACGCGTTATTGAATGGCATGTATTAAATCGTTATATATTTTAATTTAGTACGGTACTACGGTTACCGTAAAACACATTACTGAAACATTACGTAGCTAATGCGAAAGCTTTTAAGCCATTACAATACCTTCATTCTACAATGCTAACCAATTGACTCCCCACTTTCATCTCACTTATCTCTCTATTGCCGCATCTCGTCGCGGAAACGAGGCTGCAGAGGACAGAGCTAAGGAAAAACCTAACTGTGAAGAACCAGTCGTCAGAAGTCAAATACTTCATAAGAAGAGAAAAATATGCTATTTGGATTTTATAGTAGTCCGGAAACCTGTGGCATATTAGACATTTCTATGCTGCAAGTATAAAATATTGCATGAATTTGCAATTATTGAACGGAAACATGGGGATACAAATGTGGAATAAAATTGTTAACAACTAATAGAAAAATAATGTTCCTCATAGAAATGGTTTCCTTTAGGAAATTTTTACAGTCTGAAGTGCATATTTATTTTCAATAGCATTCATAAGAATCACGATACAAAATACTACAGGGTTAAGGGATGTTTATTTAAGTCCTTAATACATTTCTATTGCAATGCTTTTTCTTTTTTTTTTGACAGTATCCTTAAATTTGAAAGTGCAGAAGTGATAATAAGAAAAAGATATAACAGGAGAATTAACATCGTGATTGCGAATCGTTCAAACTTTATTTCAAAATCATGACTCCAGCTTTTTGATGCCTTTGAAGAACCAGCAACCCGCTTCAGGATAAACCCGCCCAATACAAATCATCAGAAAACACAAAATCACAGCTCCCCATCACGCTTCGCTTTCTGCCGCCGCGCCCCTACCGGGAATTTGTTGGCACCCCTGTGTATCCGAGCTTCCGGGGAAGCCCCTCGATAACACGCGAACAATGGGCGTCGGCGATTCCCGATTGTCGCGCTCCGTTTGGCGTTTGTTCCAGGCGCCTGTTCTTTATAACGAATTAATTCCATTTCCCCCCATGCGAACCGTTGTCAATATTTTAAAAGTACACCCTTTTACGGACCGCTTTTGTTTCGCCCACAACCTCCCTTCCCCGTGTGTTGGGAAGGAGCGCGCTCTCTTTTTTTTTTATCCACACACCGGGAGGATGTTTCCAGAGCCACGAGCTGGGGGCGGTGATTGTAATGTCAACACGAGAGAAAGGTGGGGGGGAGGGGTGCGTTCATTGTTTGCATTTCGTGTTACGCCGATAGAGGCACAAAGGAATGCGGTTTTCTTTGTGGCGGGGGGAGGGAGAGGGGATCTGCTACAGATATCTAATGATCGACACCTTTGTGATCGGGCTGCGGCCCAATACGGATTGAGTCCACCAAAGCCCACGCAGAATTTAGGCCACCTTTAGCCCCTTTTCTCCACCCACGTCGCTCGACCGGGCGGAAGCTTTATCGAATCTGCGGGAAGGGCGCGTTTTGAAATCGGATTCGGAGTCAATACTTGGGCGATCATCTCCCAACGGCCGGCGGCGTCCATCCGCGGACCGATCCTGCTGACGCTTCTTTGCTGCACTCCGGTCTGTCTCCTGGCTGGAGAACCACCGTCAGAATGGGGTTGAACTGTTCAGTCGGGTCTCGTGTGTATTTTGGGTGGATATGCCAATATGAAAAATGTTAAAACGTTGAAGACAACACATTGTGTCCTACTTTAACATGTATATTGGCAAAGTAACGTGCCTCCATTTCCGTTTGTTTCCTAGTTTTACGTAATAATATATTCTTAAGACGCTTGCTCAACAACCTGCTAAATATTGTGTTCAAAATTGCGTTTCTCCTTTGTTAAACGGTCTCCGAAAACCGTTGATTCCTGTCGTGAACTCTAAGGCTGAATGCAAATTATTTTCTGAGAAATTGTGACTCATAGAAATACCTCAGTTTGGAAATTAGCTTTTCCATTTTCGGTATACAGAGATTCTTACGGTGTTCTCGTCCGAAAACAGATCTGATGCCTTGCTACATTGTTTCTTAACTACAATTTTTTAGAATACCCAAGTATCGTAGCAATTCTAAAATTGCAAGCTCATTAACACTTTTTAGATATTGGTTATATTTATGAAAAGTGATCTTATTAATAGATTTGTTAACACATTCTATAAAATAAAAATATAGTATATAATGTAGTTAATCAATAAAAAATATTAACTAATATTAAAAATTGCATTTTCTTTAGGGACGATTCCCACCCATATTTACTGAATCGTTCTGTATCTAAATCGATTTCGTAGTCACAGGTCTTGTATTATGACAAATTCTGGTTATTTCTACAAGAAACTAATTTTTTCAGAGATTTCGCCGTTAATACAAATCTGACAAAATGTGTTCTAGTAACTTGGGTACATATCGTGCAATAGAGCATTTAGTAACTTTTAGTTCACGTCTAAAACTGAGAACTTTAAGTATTGCATCTCGAGTCTTCATCTTTAGTCTTTTTAGGAAACAGCCGTTTGATTTCACTTAGAATTTATGTTGTCCAATTCAAGTAACTGAAAGTTGTTGTTTAAGATCGTTTTTACTTTTTGTCTTTTTGATAGAAAAAACATATTTCAAAATGTTTCCTTTGTAGAAGCCTCACCGGCAAATTGAACGGAATCTGAAATTAAGAGAACCCCGGTGATACAAATGGAGTGTGATCCCGGCATGGGTATCTCATGATGCTCCTAGCTTTAGGAGGTTCATCTTAAAGCGAGCGTTCTTTATATATCTTCACCATCTCCCACTGTCAAGGTACTCAGCCTTGCGAGTCGAGAGCATGGGATGGGGCAGTCACGGATCCCAACTTCTCCTCCGGGGAAACTTCTCCACTCGGCTGTGTATCTTGGAAATTGTTTCACATATCCTCCCGCGGATTTCGGTTTTCAGTCTGGGGTTTTTTCATTGTGGTTTTAGGCTGTTACTGGTTTCTTCCTCTTGCAACGTTGTTCTTGAGGGGAAGTACTTTCAAGACGGATCTAATTTAAAGTTTGTTCCCATTGGAACGAGATATCGGAATCTCCAGTCGGGACTGTTCTGCTTCCCGTGTTGTGCTTTCTGGCAAGGGACTGTGCATAATGTTTGGTATCGTTGGTTTTATACAGCCCTTTTATTTACATGCTTTACATTATGTCTGAAAGCGCCTTGACCAGACGTTGCGATCTTGTTTAGTTGAACGGTGTACGCCTTGTTTGTAAATGAACTTGCAATTCAACTAATTGAAAGAAATCACTATTATGAAGTAACTGTGTAGTCTTAGTGGAGTAATTTGTGTGCGATGGCTAATAATCCTCTTTGTTTTGAAATATCTCTAAAATATATTACGAATTATCTGCTCTGTCGCAGACATTAAAATCGTCAGTGGATTTCGTCTTTATTTTCTTCTTCTTCTTCTTCTTCTTCTTCGTCTTCCCTTTCTCCTTATTTTCCATCTACTTCTCACTACTGTGCAAATATGCACCTCTCAAGATTTAGTGACTTCACTTTTATTGTGCATAAACGATCATTTAATACTCCTACCTGTAAAGTGATGCTTTCCTTCACTGTGGCTGTTTTTTTAACGAACACGGATAACACTCTATAGAAATTCGCGTTTCCTATCTACACTTTCGTTTGAAAGTAAATCTCCAACCTGTATGGCCACCTACATTCATCCATTTTTCCCTTCGAAAGGCATCTTGGTTTCGTAGAAGTATGAAGTAGAGTATAAGATTGCCTCCCCTGGTACAAAAATACTGTAACTTGTGTTTCCTCCCAGACACGCTAAAACCGTCTGTGAAGTTCTTCCCTCGTTAGCCACCAGGAGATCGCTCACGACTTCACGCAATGCATTTAACTTCCTGTAAGCCGCCCGCGGTACTGCCAGGTTCACATGTAATTAGTATTCCCCTTCCGCGGGAATCCGTAGGAAAAGAAAAAAAAAGAAGCTGCGGCGGAAGCCAAAAAGAAACCGCCCCTTTCTTCGAAGAAAAGCCACATCTTTCCCTCTTTTTGGTGGGGGTGTATGCGGGCGGAAAAGGGGGAAACGTTGCAGGGGAGAAATAAAAAGACCTCTTTATCTTCTTGGAATTATTTCATTAATAAATCAAACTCTTTGTGCGTTGCGGGCTGGAAGTGGGGACGGTGGGCGTGGTAGGAGATGGGCAAGGATTGATTCCGTTGCTGCACTAGCGGCGCACAGTGAGTCGAAATGACACCAAAAAATTTGTGTCGCACGGTTTCGTCATCACTGTTCAATCATCTCAACTGTTCAATCAGGCTCGTAACTAGCGCATAAAATTCAACGTTTCAAAATGTAACGCATTTTTTTTTCTTGAAGACACCATAACATCTTACCTCTTTTAGTTTTTCATAGTGACATACCATGGCTTTCTTCTAATGAACCTGTCAAATATTTAGGCATTTTAATGGACAGAAAACTTCCCTGGAAAAACAATATTCTTCACAGAAGCTCCTTAGCTACTACACGTTGGCACCAACTTATTCCATTAGTTAAATATTCACATACCCTTAACTTCAAAACCAAAATTCGAATTTATGTATCAATGATCCATCCCATTATCACTAATGCCTGTCTAATCTGGAGTTCCGCTTCAAAAACATCGACTAACAAAATTCAAGAATTTCAAAATTCTTGCCTCAGAACTTGTTTAAAAGCTCCATGGTTTATTTCCAATGGACAAAATCATAACAAATTAGGCATTCTACCTATCAAAAATTATTTTCTACAACTCTCCACTAAATTTTATTCCCGTGTAAACTATATACCATCTGCACTCCGGTTTCATCAAGGAAATATAACCCTCATCATAATAGAATCAAGCGAAAATTTCCCAAACATTTCGATTATCATCCTTAGTCTTTCTCATCAACAGTAAATATCACCTACGGCAAATCAATTTAATTTATTTTTCATACGATTTTGTTTTCCATTCAACTGTTCAAATTTAAAATAATTGTATATTTCTTAACCTTGTGACAAAAGCCTCCCAGGGTAACGCATGTGGATTTCCAATAAAAATAACTGTCTCAGGGACTTTTGGTATGAACTTGTAAAGCAAACAATATTTTAGACTATTTTTCAAATCTGCAACACGAAGTTAATATTTTTTTTATCAGATTCAAATATTTTGTTTGGCGATAATATTTGTTTGAATGGTTCGTATACCAACATTTCTTTATTCACGAAATGAAGTGAAATATTTTACGAAAGGTCCTATCCTTCATTACAGTGTCTCTAATTTTCTGAAACAAAATTGTATTCTTTGGATTAGATAACTATATCATATCCAAAGTGTCGCTAACTGGAAAATTGTGCTCTTCTGTAATTGACAATACTTTGCAGAATGACGCAAAGCATGCACACTGGTAAAATCTAATTCCAGAACGAATTAAAAATCTATCGATATCGAGGAATATCCAAAACACGAGTTAAATTTCATTACTCTTCCACGTATTAATGAATAAAAAATTCTAAGAATTGTTATAATAGTATTTACTTTAATTCACTATCAGTATACAACATCAACGAATAGAATGTTGCTAGTGAATCTTCAGGCGATAAACCGAAATCGGCAAAGTTCCGAAATGCAACGGGGATAATTCTCTTTTGGGTTGCTGACCCAAGGAACATTTCTAATCTCTGCTTATACCAATCGAACAAATATGCACAGGAATTATATAAAAATCTCTCTTTTTTAATGGCTGCGGTCATGAAAAATGATCTCGGTCATGAAAAATGACTCAGTTAACCGGAATGGTCACTAAAATTCCTCACAGGGCACTACATCTTTTTTTCTTTTTCTTTTTTCTTTTCCCCTTTTTTCTTTTTGTCTTTTCTTTTCCCCTTTTTTTCTTTTTCACCCTTTTTCCTTTTCCTTTTTTTCTTCTTTTATCCTTTTCTATGTTTCTTTTTCTCCTTTTTCGTTTTTCTTTCTCTTTTCTTTTCCCCTTTTTTCGTTTTTCTTTCTCTTTTCTTTTCCCCTTTTTTCGTTTTTCTTTCTCTTTTCTTTTCCCCTTTTTTCGTTTTCCTCCTTTTTTCTTTTCCCCTTTTTCTTTTTCCTCCTTTTTTCTTTTCCCTTTTTCTTTTTCCCTTTTTCTTTTTCCACCTTTTTTCTTTTTCATGTTCATTTTTTTCTTTTTTTTTCTTTCTTTCTTCTTCCATTTTCAAAATGTTTCTTCTTCAAATCGCGCCTTTCGGCCCATTGGCGGCCGACGTGCGCGAGAGGGGAACGGCCAAAAAAGCTGCGAAGGCGGAAGCGCGCGGAGGCGCGAGGAATAATGGCGAGTGAATGCGGCGCCTACCGACGCCGGGGGTGCGTGATGCGTGTCCACGCGAGGGGCACCGTTGCACGGCGCACGCGGCCGCGACGTTGGCCGCTGCGAGCCGCCGCGTCGCGCCGTTCAGGTCCAGAGCGCCACCCACTCGCTGTGGAAGGAGAGCCCGTGCGTCGTATAATGAAGTGTAGTTTGAAGGGAATGTTAATTAGGCACGTTTACACAGTTTTTTGCTATTTATACGCTATTGTACTCTATTTACCTCAAGAAATTTATATTTTTCTATAAATAAAATACTGTATTTAAAGTGTGTTTAATTTTCGGTAGCCGCATCGCAAAAAGTATAGACGCTTAACTGCAGCCAAGGTGTTGCATGGTTCAGACTCAGAAATCAAAATACCGGTGTAGAATAGTGATGCGATATCAGTATCTAAACATTCATGTTTCCAAACATTGATATTAAAAATCAATTTTTCCCCGCCCTATGGAGAACTACCGACCGGGGTAGCTGGCTGACGGATTTATCCTCCAGACAGCGGGTGAATTCCACTCAGCTATATAATTAGAGTCGAAAATCCTGCCACTGTTGAGACTCAAACCCTAGGACCTCTCGGCCTGAGGCACTGCAGTGTCATTAGACGCGCTGAGCCACAGAAGCCGGTGAATAAGTTTTTTCTTGCATGGAAGTACCCTCGAGGTACCCTCGAAGTACGCCAAGATCCACGTGAGCCGGACTCGCCGCTCCAGTTGCAGCCTCGAGGCCTGGTTACGCGCCGCCGCGTGACGCCAGGGGCAGAGGCCTCTCCCTCTCGCCACGCACTTTCTTCTTCTGCCGTTGCGTTCTTGGACCGCGACGTTGGCGTCGACCGCGCGTGAGTAGACTGGTCGTTCCACATACTCGCTTGGAGGGGGGGCCTCTGGTCGTGGTTCAATGACTAGCGCGTGTGCTTTCCGTAGCCTGGCTCCCGGGTTCCATTCACTGCCTATCCGTGTGGAATTAACGGTAGGCAAAGCGAGCTCTTGACCGGTTGTTTTGGGTCGATATAAGTCGATTAAATAATTATCGCTCTAATTCATTTTCATTAAGTGTCCCAAGATATGTCGCATTTTCTCAGGTTATTGGAATTCGCAATATCATTTTTTCAGTAAATTAAATTAATCATACAAATAACGAACAAATGAGGAAAATGTATCAATTCGCCGTTTCCAAATTTAATGCTGCAAAATATTGAAATTTTCTAGATGAGTAGGCGCTGAGTAGGCGCTGTTGTCACGAGCTGTCTGCCAAAGCAATTTTTCTTTTCCGATTTCGCTTCCGCCTTGCACTTTCTTGAAGTGTCTTGCTCAGCCTCCTTCTTGAGGTGTGATGCTTCACACCAATGCTTTAGAGATCGCAATGCCACAACTCACCTCATGCGGTGAGGTTAAACGCAAATGCCCCGCTCGAAAGCCAATATTGATTAATTTTACTCTGTTTTGAACAAATTATCACGAAATATTCTTTGCATCGGAGCAAAATTAATATTTTCATTTTATTTATATATATATATATATATATATATATATATATATATATATATATATATACGTTTTGTACAATACGTATTTTAAACAAAAAATATTTTTAACATATGAAATATTATTTGAAAATTGTATAAAGGGAGTCCAAATTGAAATTCAACACATAAGCAAACATTAAGTTTATATATCGTATTACGTATCCATAATTTACCATAAACATAAAATTTGAAAAATGAATAATTTCCGCTTTTATCTTCATTTATCATAAATATAATATCTACTTACATCAATTTCATGAATGTAAAAAAACTTTTATAAATACGTAACACACCCTATTTGATGCATTGTTATAAAAGTATTGTAAAACCTCAAAATTTCCCCCACTTGTCTTTTCCTGACCACAACCTTAGGTTAAGCCTCGTGCGTAAAACGGTGCTTTCTTCTTGTTCCGCCGCCGCATTCCTGCCCAGCGCCTCGCCCTCGCGCCGGCCACGCGCAGACGCTCTGCGCAGGCGCACTGAGCGCGCTAGCCGCCGCACCGTCTCGTTCCGGGTCGTTTTTGTGCGTGCGGTATTATCTAGAAGGCAGAGGGAGAAGCCGTTGCTCCGTTTTTTCACTGCGTTGCGCGAATTTACGATCATCGGTCGGAGCGATCGCCGCGTTCCTCGCGGAGGAAACGGTCGGGCAGTGCGCGATTGAAGCACCTGTCGTCACGGAGAATGCAGCTAATCTCTACGCGAGTGTGTCTCAGTCGTTTCCTGGTTACTCGTAATTTATTTCGGGCGGGGTCTTCTTATGTTGTTAGATCGTCTGCGGGAAGTGTGTTTGCATTAATTGCTCGGAAGACGGACGCAATATGTCTGCGCGAAACACCTGTCGTTGTTCACAGTCCACTCTACCAAAAGTAATTATGGTCATACTGGTACATACTTGTAAATGTTAGACATTAATAATATAATTATTATCAGTCATGTTATCATTAATAGGTTATTAGGACTATAAGTTGAAGAATCATGTAGTAGGTAAATGTTACCACACTAATGATTATTTGAAAGTGAGATATATCTACCGAGCTTTCATCGTGGATTACTAATTAAGTGAGTAGAGTACATATTTCGCATTATTTGATCGTAGTTTTTGTTCACCTTTACAAGCTATCATTGCGTGCTTCGTACAGAAAAGTGTGGCAAAGTAAGTGCTTGAAGCAAACTTCCATTATTTTACTTCAGAGAATCTACACGAAATATGGATTTCTAGAATGTTCTTTGACTTACCACTGGTAAGAGCTTCTTAGGTCGGAACGATTCAATAGTGAATTTCTGTATCACTTGTCCTCAAGTGGATTGGAAAGAAAAAACTTCTGCTGCACCGTTCTTAGGAAAAATTCGTACAGAGTTTGTGAAAGTGTTGGATGGAAAAGTTTAAGAGTATTCATATTCGAAGTGTATGAGAATGTGAAAGGATTGCTGAAGGTGATATTTCAAGTTTTGTCTAGTTTTCCCTTCGAAAATTTCTCTTATTTTCCTTATTGAAATAACTATTATTTTATTTTCGTGATTATTATACACTCCTATTTAACTTTTGTCTTCAATTTCATCACCTAACGAGAAGTGTTGATACAATATCAGACCAGTCTTTCATTTCTCGTTCGTGTATTATCCAAACGTTGCAATTGTGCAGTCGCTTTTTTTTGTCCTGTTCTTGTACTTTTACTACCACCACTGCTATTTGCTTCGTGATTTGCTCGTGATCACAAGATATCACATTTTGTGATTTTATTTTTGTTTATTTTTTGTAATTTTCCAAATGTTTTACACTGTAATTTCATAAACTTATTAATAACTTACGTCTGTTTATTATATCTTTCATTTTACCCCGTTTATTTCCCTTGCGTCCCCTTTCGTTGTTTCCGACATTTGGGTTCTGCATTTTTCAGCTCTCTTTTTCGCCGAACCTTCCTCGTCATACGTTTGTCGAAGTGGAGCTGCCTTCTATTACACCACTTCTCCCATTACGACAGTTATAATTGTTATTACAGCCATTACTGCGGTCCGTTTACGATCCGCGTGTCCTTCAAGAGGCTGATTTGTATGCTTGGGAGCGACGTGTCTGCCACGTTCGTGAGCCGATAGATAAGCCGGCCGCCGGGACACCTGGTCGCCCGTTCACGTGGGGATATGCGTTTTTTTCACTACGACCGCAGCGGCTGACTTCATTCCAGTATTTATGATTCTTAATAAATCCTTGAGAATTATCCAATTACGTCATGTCCGCTGTCGGTTTTAAATCATCTTTTGTTAACTCAGACGCTGTGATGTATGTACATTTGCTGTGTTCTTTATTACTTACAGAAAATTGTGGAATAAGAATTCGGTGATGACTACAGTAATATATAAATTATTTAAGTAGAAATCAATTGAAATAACGCCCCAAAGGGTGTTATTTGTTGATTGGACAACTAATTTATAGTAATGGGAAAAGTAACGTGCATGTAATAAACTAACGTGTCCGTTCTATCCGTCTTTTTTCTTTCGTGTGTTTTACAAGGTGCTTGCTTTCTCACGTTTTGAAATATGCGGTTCTGTGTATTACGTGAATACTGTGTTTGAGAGTCTCCCATCTCTTTAATTCATTCGGTTGCATTACGGAACAAATACTCAATGAAATGGGAATCAATTCTATGTTTCGAATGTCTGTTATTAGACTAAAAGGAGTGCATCGCATTAAATATTGGTATAGAAGTAGTATTGCAATCCTTTGAAGTATTTTTATTAAAAAAATGGTAGCGCTTGAATTGACGCAACGCGTCTCCAATCCCCTTAGAGGCATTGAGCGCTTTGCTCTTCGGAGTAATCCTCTGCAAATCAGTGCGCTTAGGCGTAAGCCTCCATTACCTAGTAAGTACCTAGAAAGGTACTAGAAAGGTACTAGAAGGGTACTAGAAAGGTCCTAGAAAGTCATTATATGTTACGCCTCGTCTCAGTCAGTTGTTAGTAGGACCGCCAGGTAGAATGTCTGCTGACACGCCTGCTACTACGCGCTCCTGCGTCACTACCCAGCGGCCAGAATTGGGAAAAAATTAGGATGGAGATAGGGTTTAGGACACTTCACAAGAGATTGGAGCAGCCTTTGTGAAGTAGCTGTAATGTTTCGTTATATTGTGTTGTATTCTATATGATTGGCTACTTTGTCGTACATAAATGATTAGACCTTGTATACTCTCGTTAAATATGTGGGAAGCCAATTAAAACCAAATTGTATTACATTGTTCTCTAGCATCCGGACAGGCTGTGTTAGTTCCATAATAATTCTTGAATTAATTTACTTTTGTTAATGCAGATAATATGCACCAAGACAAATAATATACATGAACATCAGTGTGTTTAAAGACGTATACAGGAAGAAAACCATATCAATTACAAAGTTGTGCGTAAATATTTCTAATGAGACATAAACATTGTTATATATGATAATACCAGATCAAAAAATTCAATAAATCAATAAATTTCACATTAGATGGGGTATGTTATAGAAACCAACGCAAAAATAGGATTTCAGTTCCAAACTGTCTTCATGAACCAAACATCGATCAGAACAGAATATCGTTTAGATCAAGATATTTGCTTTCTGTAAATTTTGCAAAACCAAAATCAAATACAAGTACAAAAAGAGAAACTAGGAAATACGTGTAAAGTACACATTTTTAGTGTTAGGATACAAATCTACTTTGTAAATTTTCGACAATAAAAAAATACATTTTTCTGATGCTTTCAAATTTCAGTTCCGAACTGATCAAGATCCTTCTTGCATACTACCTAGGAACACTCCCGAAAAAATTAATGTTGGAAATTACTGAAATCCACTATCTCTCGTTCCCAAGCCACTAACCCGTTTACGCACACACGCACTGGCGCTGTCAATTTAACGTGGTGGATATCTGTGAAATGGACCAAAAGCATTATGTTAAGTATGCGTCGAAATAGGAACACATCATGCGGAAGAAACACGCATCGCTTTCAGCGCGCCCATGCTAGCATGAAGAGAGAGAGAGAGAGTGAGAGGGAGAGAGAGAGTGAGAGGGAGAGAGAGAGAGGGGGGTAGTAGCAGCCAGTAGAGTAGGGGTGCAGGTCATTGGGGCAGGAAAGTGCGTTAAGGACGTAGCACAGGCTAGGTGGGGCGTTGCACGTGAAGAGGGGAAGGTTGTGCGAGGTGTGGGAGAGCAAGCGTGGCGGGGCGAGTGTGTCGGGGCGAGCGTGTCGGGGCGAGCGTGTTGGGGCGAGCGTGTCGGGGCTAGCGTGGCGGGGCGAGCGTGGCGGGGCGAGCGTGACGTGGCGAGCGTGACGTGGCGAGCGTGGCGGGGAGAGTGTGGCGGGGAGAGTGTGGCGGGGCGAGTGTGGCGGGGCGAGTGTGGCGGGGCGAGTGTGGCGGGGCGAGTGTGGCGGGGCGAGTGTGGCGGGGCGAGTGTGGCGGGGCGAGTGTGGCGGGGCGATTGAGGCAGGTCAGGTGAGAGTGATGGGGAATGCGAGAAGAAACCGGCGGAGCAGTGTGGCGTGGCGGGTGTGCGAGACGGGTTGGTGTGGTGGTGTAGGCGTGGTGGCGTAGGCATGGAGACGTATGCGTGGTGGCGTAGGCGGGGTGATGTAGGCAAAGTGAAGTGGCGTTCGCGAGAAGGCCAAGCGTGGAGTATGGTTAGTAACGCAGGCGCGGTGGGGCAGGCTTGGTTGCGAGGGGGTGGTGGCTTAGACGTGGTGGAGAAGGAATGGTGGAGTAGGCGTGCTGGCGTAGGCGTGATGGTGGGGCTTGGCGGGGTGATGTTTGCTCGGAGATGGCGTTTGCCCCAGCGGAGCGGCGTGCAACTGCCGTGCGTGGCGGAGCGGTGCAGAAAGAGGTCGGGCGAAGGTTTCGGGGAGGGCGGTCGAGGAGGGGAAGGGCGGGAACCCGCATCGAAGCCCGCGCAATCGCGAAGCGGGAACGGCCGGGTTGTTTTTATGTTAATGACACTGGTCACTAAGGGAACCGTAATTGCGTATGCGGTGTGGCTGCACGGTTTTCGGTTTAATCGAACGACAATTTCCTCTGCGCCGACCGCCGCGGTCGTTACTCGCCCCCGGCAGAGGCGGCGCGCGGGGTTTAGAGGGCCTGCGGGGCGGAGCGGGGAGGGGCGGGGTTAGAGGAAGTCGTGTTTACAGCCTGGGAGATAAGAACGACTGTGCGGTGGGAGTTAAAGAAAGAAATTAGAGGAGAAACGGGTAAGGAAGGAATGGGCTTGAAATACCAAATGCGAACTGAGGTTGTAAGGATAAACAAAACATAGTGGTTGAGGTCACTGAAAGTTGATCTAAAGAAGGTGGGCGTCTACTTTTGGAGAACATGAATAGTGCAAGATCTCTAGGAAGCAGAAGTTACTGCAGATATATCCTGGATGAATATAATTTTAAAGCTGTTTGGTTGTAGGAAAAATGTATTGTAGTACACAGTATTATGAAGGCTCTTAATTGAGAGACTCAGTGTATCCAGTGCGATGTGTTGCGACAAACTAGATCATGAAGTGACAAAAATACAAATTTTGAACACGAAATGATAATTTTTTTTTAAGGATTATAAAGCGCAGGAAGTGTATAAATATATTGATTAGAAATACTGGAATGAAGATACGGATATGGGGGAAAAGAAAGAAGTGAAGAAACATGAATGCTGAAGAAGTACAAGCAAGGGAAAGATTATTTAATCGACAAATAAAGGAAAGTATAGGAGCGCTTGGCATTTCAATTGTGGCGTCTCGTCAAAAATCTACTCATTAATATACATATTAGTGACCAGCTGCAGCAACAATGCTATTAAATAAACCCGCACAAAACGGTTTTCCAAAAAATAAGACGCACCCTGCTCTAGTAGGACAAATAAAGTTCTTCGGTATATTTGTACTTCTATTTAGCCATTATATGTCCCATAAAGGGCAATTGGCCTCAGTGGCGTTATAACTCAGGGATCCTTCCGGTCACCCAACCAGGAACGCGCGTTGTCTCGATTTTTCTTAACCTTTGTGACTTCAGGTAGCTAACGAATTCGACTAGCGACGCCGGTTTCGCTGTCGTGACCTTTCAGTTGAACCATGCCAGCATTCGCCTGGATGTCAAAGAAAAACCCGGTCAGGATGGCCCGCCCGGGGATAGAATTCGGGCGTTCCGAATGCGAAGTCTGCATCTAAATATTTTAACAAAAACTAGCTTCACGAATACGGCAACAACGCAGCATAGAGTCCAACTGTAATGCAGTGTATCGGTTCTGTACATTTCAAGAACTTCGTAAAGGTGCTGCCATATAACGCATCAATTTATGCGCATCAGTTGATGAATAGCAAATATGTAACGGCATATGGCCTCTTCCTCGTAGCCTTGCTTTAAACGACGTCTGTCATGTCGTAAGCAGTCCCATCGGCTTATGAGGCTCAGGGCATCAATTGATGTAACTAAATTGCATCTGACCGGGAGGTCCTAGGGTTCGAGTCCCGACGCCGGCAGGATTTTCCACACTGCCTAGATAGCTAGGTCGAGTTCAGGCACTGCGCGGAGAGAAATTCTACCGACCAACTGCTCTGATCGCAAGTTTTCCATAGTTTCTGCGATCAACATCAGAAGAGTACCTGAGCAGAACCATAAGAAAACAGATCGTGGACCACGCACGATCTTTCATTCCTCTTCCTTATCCCACCTCTCCTCATACATTTATACTTACATGCACCACAGTATCACACATTGTGGGATGCCAGTTGGGATCTTAGAGCTTGTCCCAGCTGGGGCGGTGGCCCGCTGGTGTGAGATTTCTGGTCGAAGAAAATCCCCGCGAGCTGACGTGAAGGATCTTGCCATCCAGCGGGGGAAGACCATTTCCACCTCCCGCGATTAAACACACACCACACTTACGGGAATAGCTTAATAGCCTTAGCTGTTGGCGTGCCAGGAATCACTAATCATCCCGTAATCCATCGCAGTCACACCACCTACAAAAATATCACCCACATCCCTTTATTAACTAGAACTTAAAGCCGACCTCTAAGGTGTGCGTTTAGACGAGCGTGCCTTTTTATCGCCTCTTTTCCTTTCGTAGTAGTTTTTTTTTCTTTTTCACATTCATTCTCTCTTTTTTTTTCCTCTGGCACGCTTCCCGTCGCGTGAAAACGCCGGCCGCCAGGTCAGCCTCTCGCCTCCTGGTCACGCGGATTAACAGGCGGGCGCGCTTCAAAGACGCCCGGCAGCCGCGCTGTGAGCTGCCGCGCACCCCCGCCGCACCCGCGCGCCTTTTAAATAGCCGACGATCGCTGCTGCGTAAATACGCCTCCTGGATATCGCCCCGCGGCGCCACGGTTGTTTCGTGTACAACGGACGACCTCTCGGCGCAAATAAGTGTTTTGCTCGGCGAGAAAGAGCAATGCGGTTGAAATGTCATGTCACGGTTGAAGGTTGAGACGGTGGCCGAGCATTATCGAGATTATATCGTAATAAAGGATATTATTGGAAGGGGTTTATTGAAAGTATGTGCGTTCGATTTGTTTTCCCTTATCTTCCTCCGCAGAAGTTAAACGCTGTGTGAAGATAATTCTAGTATACATTCTTCTTCTTTATCATTAGCATCTCCTTCTTTATAATGTTCATAATAATATCCGTTTTCATCGCAATTCATCTCCCTTTTCATCATATTTTTCTTCATATTCTTCTCCGAAGTCGCCACAATCTAGAATAGGTTCTGACATGATTTGTTTGCGTTGATGTTGGGCGATATGGGAAAGAAGCACCGGGCATTTTCTTGGCCTTGAGAAACATGGTGATGAAGAAAGAACCGTGCGCGGCGCCTGTTTTTCAAGCACTACTCCCGGATCCGTCCGAAATTAATTGGAAACGACTGGTCAGAGCTGCATGCCTCGTGAAGGCTCATCCAGGCAATGGCTGCATCGTTCCTGTTACTTGGCTCTTTTCGAAAATTCGCCACTTTCTATGGACATACCTAGAATATCCCCGTCATCACCACTAGGACGATGCTAGAACATCCTCGTCAACAAAATTAGTCACGCTTCAATCCCCGGCATACCCATCTGCAGATTATGGTGGCCCATGCGAGCTCCCGCCAGAATTTATGTAGTTTGTCCGTTTTCCCGGCCTCTCATTACTTCAATTTTCCCATATTATTCAGTTCATCGTTATCTCTATTATCTCATTAAACAGTCATTCATGAGCATTAATATTCTTAGTAGTGAAGTAGGGCACGAAGATCTCCAACAGACATGTAATACGAAATCGCAACGCGGCGTTCTCTCTACAAGCATTCTCTTTAAAAAATATTTTTACCTCCTCAAAAGTTAAACAGAACAGAAATACTCTCTATTATAGAATTGGCTGAGTCACTAATCAGTCTTGTACGAGATAGTGCACCTCCATTCAATTAACGCTGGTATGGTTCAAATCATCTTTAGCTTCAATTAAGTATTCAAACTGTCAGTTATGTCGACACAGACCTACACTGATGATGTTTTGATTAGTCGAACATGTTAAAGTGTAAGCTATCGAGAATCAAAATATGCCACAACTAATAATATGTTATTAATGATTTTGATTGAAGTTCTTTTAACAACAATCATTGACAGTACTCTAAACGGCGTTGCCTTAATAGCAGACAAAAACCACTATCAAAATATGGTTAAAAACGTTACTTATATTTCGTCAGTTTGAATGGGTTGAAGAATATTGAACTTTTCTGTGTTTTTTTTTCTTTTTTCTTTCAATTTCATGGGAATACGTACAAGGAACATCTTCATCTACTCAGAAGAGAGACAAGCTAATAGAACTAAAAACGTGCTATGCTTATATGAAATATGAAGAGTATTTTGTTTTCCAAAGATGCGTTGGCAGAGTACAATGAAAGACACTAAATAGGTAAATCCAATAAAACATTCTCGCCATTTTTTTGAAAGTGAGATTATCAACTACAATGAATAAATTTCTATTATTCTACGCTAAAACAACTGAATGTAATTAAGAAAAAGAAGTAGAATAACATGTGGGGAGATATAATGTGAAAAGAGGGCATGATTGTATGGTCACAATCAAAACCTCACTCACTTTTCAGACACACTATGGAGAGTGAAAAATATCCAAAATCTCTGTTGTTCCAGACTTCAACTTTCCCTATTGTTCAAATATATGTCATTGAATGTCGTAGAGAATTCCACCCTGAAACAACTAAAACGAGTTGCAATGGTTTCGATATTACCTGCTTAGTGTCAGGAGCGATCTGGTATGACGGGTGGGAGTGGACACAACCAAGTGACCCCGTTATTAAGTTGAGCGGAAGCGCTAATTGGGGTTGTGGGCCGGGTCACGTGACACCGCCGCATGAGGAGTCGCGTCGCGTCCTTGGAAAAGCTTCCGCCCGCGTTCCGACACGCGCCGCATCGTGCGTCGCGCGTCATCGTTCCCGGAGTGACACGTGCTTCACACGCCGACCCGACCCGACCCGACCGATCCGACCGAACTCGATCCGACCGAACTCGATCCGACCGAACTCGACCCGACCCGATTCGACCCGACCCGACCCGACCCGACCCGACCCGACCCGACCCAACCCGACCCGACCCGACACACGACCCGACACAAGACACGACACAACACGATACGACACAACACGACGCGTCGCCGCACTTGGCGACTGCCGCGCTCTAGAGTGTCGTACCCCGCTACTGCGAAGGAGGCGGTTTTACTCCTTGTGGCAATTCAAGCTTACATCGCATTATTATTATTATTATTATTATTATTATAATTACTGGTGATACCACGAGTGCTTTGGAAATTGTTGATAAATCACCGTCTCGCGAAGCGAGGAGGGGATTTATCTGAGGATTTCCAAACCACTCTTGGTATTTAATAGGACTATTCCACGAGTGAAGTTGTCCAACAGAGTTGCAAAATAAGCTCGCCGAACAATCGCTCGCCGAATCGCCAGTAGTGTGTGGACGGGTTGCTTGCGATTCGCCGAGCGCCGAACACTCGGTATTCGCTCTATGCACCGCGTGTCGGTCTTTAGGACACAGCAAAGGGAGCGAACATTCGGCGACCACATCAGATATTTGGCGTGGAGAGTGGCGTTGTAAACAGGAACGTAGACTGTCTACGAAAGCTGTGCTGCATACACTGTATTTTCTACGATGTGATTGTTGAAGTAGTTTGTGGTATAAATTTATTTTGGTTATTTTAATCGAATGCTCAATAAGCTGTTGATATTTACTGTAAGTATAATCGTTTTTTCTATATACTTCATTTATGAGCTTTAATACTTAATATATTGAAGAGAGATTCTCATAAAACCACGACAACTATTTCACTGCTTTATGACCTTCTCTTTCCTGGGAGATTGGTATTAGTGGAGGTTTGCTATTGCCTTCCTCGCGCGCGCACGTCTGTGTGTCAACGGGCGTCACATGTGTCGCGGCTGTGCCATTGCCTCGCCCGCCGACCACACTTGGTTACTGTTTCGCTGGGTACAGCAATGCGCCATTGCTGTCGATTACTTCATGTAGGAGTATGAATGGAATGATGGTTTAGATGGTGCATGAGTGCGTGAGAAGTGATAGTGAAATATGCCACATAGTGAAAATTCCCGCGATTCCAACCGACAGTCGTAATCAGGTGCTTTGCATCATAATTACCAGTTATGAGTTGATGAATGGTGTTGTAGATTATAACATGGGAAACGTAGAAACGTAGATAATGAGTCTTTGTCTACCACCAATCACACGATGAAAACATCCATGTATTACGTGGGATCCGCAGACAAACGCCTTGTGGCACGGTGTGATGTAGGTACGTCCTATTGAGGCATTGTTGGGTTTAAGAGCCCATTTACACAGTACCTTTTGGCGAACGATTTCGAATGTGTTGAAACGAGCCGCGGGCCATTTACTTTCTTTCTCTTCTTGATATATCCTTACTTTCTCTTCCTTGTTATATCCTCACTCCTTACGTACACACACACACACACACACACACACACACACACACACACACACACACATTCTTTCTCTTACTTGCACTACTCTACGACACATTTCAAAAGACCAGTCCGGAGCTTAGAGATTATCCCGGTTGGGGCGGTGCTTATCTCGTGCTGGTGGGAGATTTCCCGGCTGAGGGAAATCCAGATAGGTCGGCGCCGGATCTCCTTATTCAGCCAGAAAAGATCATCGCCACCTCCACCGATAAAAACGTACACCACACTTACGGGACTATTGACCTTAGTTGACGTGCCTGGAATTACGAATCAATCAGTTTCAATCGCGAGTTTTAGCAAACGCCCAATCTCGCAGAGCGGCTAGTGCGGGGACAGAACAGCTTTGCTCACGCGCAAATCGTACGTGAAAAGGAAGCATTTAAATCGGGCCTTCGTACCATTTTATTTCGCTAATCTGTTTCCCTCCGGTTTCAATTTCACGTCCTCATTGGGATTCGCCACTCTCACACGCAATGGTAGAAATTATAGACACAGATATAAGAAATAACAGTTTCATTCAAGCACCGAATTTCGATTTATGCCGTTTTATCTTGGGTCCCCAACGTGTTTTCTGTGAAGCACGGCAAATGTCGTCGAAACATTGTTCAGATGAAATTAAAAAATAATACAATAATAAGAATATTACAAATGATAATCTAATCGTATTGCTTACGAAATATTTTTAAACTTCTTGAAAAGTCAATGTTTAAATTCAGAAGGATTGAGATGTAGCTAAGATTTCGTGTTTGTTTTTTTCACGGATTTGTTCTACTTCTTACTGGCTATTCTCGTATTGCTGGCACGTAATTAGAGAGGCGTGATGAAGTTCCATCAATTACAATGAAGAAATTAAGTCTCATCTTCTGAGTGATAATGAACTGTGATAATGCTGTTCTTGAGAGCTGTTACGATGAAGGTATTGATCTACCCACTTTTCGTTGCATGCCAAAATATCCTACACCTTTTCAAGTGATAGAATATGATTGCGTATCCGATTTCTTTTGACTCGGGAGATAATTATTCTAAATGTGATTATAATATTCTCGCAAATGATGTTATTTCAAAAAGCACATTTTCCTGAGAATTCTTTATTATGTATTAATATGTATTGTGTGTTACTCATTGCTTCACCTCTTCAAAAAATATTTGTACATATTATTAAACATTTGATAGTATTGATTGTTGGCTCCTTCATTTCAATTCTGACTCATTTTAACGCTAGAAAAGTGTAGATTTGAAATTATTTCTGGACAGAAAAGAAAGATTTCTTGGTAAAATAATACAAAGCTAAATATTGCGAATTATGTGGCAACATTCTTCAAACTAAACATTTCTAACCACCATGATTCATGCATTCTATACTTATTATCGTTTCTTCGTACAATGTATTAATATTATTAAATTAATTTATACTCATAAAAATCTTGCATGAGGATTTCTAAGACTAATTAGTATTTGGGCAATTAGTTTTGTGGTTGCGATTGGAAAATAACGCGTCCTGGATTTTTGAAACTTCCTTTTGATTGCATCCACAAAAAGTCAATATCTAACCGTCCAACCATCATTAGCATCACGTGCATCATTACCTTACCATCAGGCGCGCTGTCACACCTTTTATTGCAGTAAACCCTGGAGGGCAACCCCCGTCGATTAAGTTCGGCCCCTAACTTAAGGATCACCCTCGCTCCTTCCCTCTAACCAAGCCGGAGATATTTCTCACGCAACTCAAAGTAATGAAGCTATCCATGTGGAGCATTGAATGATTCATTAATGAACCTTCAAACTAAACCTTGATGACAAAGAGAAGAAGGAGAAAACGAAGATGAAGGAGAAGAAGAAGATGAAGCTGGAGGCAAAACTATGGCGAAGCGTGATATATTTTTTTACTTCTTCGCACACGCTATTTTTACTTCTTCGCTGCGTAAAGCAGCAGTAACCAGTACAAAGAAAGTATTGTAATGCAGAGGATGTAGAGGAGGCAGTAATGTAGAACAAAGGGCGATTTTTGGACAGAAAAACTCTTATTGACGTGTCCTGAAGAAATAAATTGTCGAATTTGTGTTGATTGAATTAACAATAAGAGAATTATTTGCTCGCACCTAATTTTCTACGATTTGTAAAACGTTTTATAAATGATGACCAAGATGTGTTAATTTGGACAGAAAGTAGGTTATAATTATATTCCGAAATTGTTACTAAGCAAGTGCGAAACTTAAGAAAGCAACTGCGGTTTTAGCACCATTAGTTTTTCTTTAAAAAAATAATCCTCGCAGCCACTTCTTTAAAAAAAATTAAATTCTAGTATTGTAGTGTAGTAGCGATATAGGAGAAGAAGACAAAGTGAAAGACACATAGAAGAATTTGCAAATATTGACGTTGAAGAAGAACAAACGAATGAAAATGAAGCTAAAGAAAAAGATGTGGAAGTCAACTAAAACGAAGGACACAGAGTAGACAAAGAAGATGGTGAAAAAGAAGAAAACGAAAAACATGATTGAAAATAACCCGTGGAAATCGAAGAATTAAAAAAAAAAAGAAAACAATGGAAATCGAAAGAAAATGAAGGCGATGTAGAAGAAAAACACCGAGTGGATAACTTCCGAATGAATGACAGGCATCTTTTGTCGGCGGGCGCGAGCATCTCCTTTAACACGTCGCGCCATAGAATCCGCCGCGCGCGCGCGTGAGGGAGAGCGTGCGCGAGTGCGCGCGCCGAGTGCGGTGGCGGGGGCGGGGGCGGGGAGCGCTAATGGGCCAGGTGTCTTCGGCCGCCCCTTGTCACGCGCATCGAGTGACGGGGGGCCGCGTGCTCGTACGGGGTGAGGAGGCGGGTTCGTTAAGCGGTGCTCGCGTTGAGCGACCGCCGTGCGCTGCAGTGCCTCCGACCGAGGGGTCCTAGGTGTTCGAGTCCTGGCAGTGGTAGGATTTTCGATACTAGCAACGTAGTTGGGGTCGAATTCAGCCGCTGACTGGAGGACAATCCTAGATTCTGGCGGTCGCTCTTATCGGTAGTTTTCCGTGGTTTTTCCGATCATATAAAGCGAATGCCGGAGCAGTACCCTAACAAACGGGCCACGGATCGCGCGCGATCATTCCTTCCTCTCCCTTGTCCTATCCTCACACTTGACTTCCACGTACACAAACACTCACACTCAATTAACTACCACACATGCCGGGAGGTTAGTCAGGAGCTTAGAGCTTCTTTAGGTTGTGGCGGTGCCCCGCTCGTGGGAGATACCTGGTTGGGGAAAACCCGGCAAGCCGACAGATAGATCAGCGCCGGACCTCGCCATCGAGATGGGAAAGATTATTGCCACCCGCCCCCCGTGATACAAACATGTACTATACTTACCTGACTAATGACCTTAGCGCATGTACTATACTTACCTGACTAATGACGCGCCCGTAATCACTAATCAGTCAATGAATTAAAGTTACCGTATTGGAGGATTACCCAGGCGGTGAACGGGGATTTGACGGTGTAGATGCGTAGAGATTTGATTCTTAAATTTTATGTGAAGGTTACCACGAAAGCCTTGGCAACTGTTTTGTTTTTCATTATAATCGAAGTCTCTCAAGAATTTTTTAAAATACAAAAGTCAAGAAAATCGATATTGTTATTGTGTGAATTGTTATTATGTTCGTGACAAATGTGTGCATTCCTCTGCAACAAAATAAACGCCTAGTATAAGGAAGAACACCTTTGTCGTACATAACCGTTTGTGTACTTATGACATCACTGGATGAACTATCCCAAAGACGTCTCACACGTTCATACGATTCCGAAAACGCTATTTACTTTCATCTGCGCCATGAGAGAATCTTCTCACTCGTATGTGACATCTGCCTCAGACCCATTGCGTTCCCATTTCATTTATTAAGATAAGATTCCATACGAATGCATGTGCCTGTGTATAGGAATTGAACGTACTATTAAATGGATAGATTGCTCACGAGCGATTAGTGTTTCTTGTTTTGATCTTTTCTCAAATTTCATATTGATCACTATGTTGTTCACGGTCTCTATGTTGAATATGCACATAAAATATTTTAATATTTTGTCTCTTTACAACTGTGAACTTAAAATTCCATGCCTTACTCGTATTATGGTACAGTACTTCCCTCAGTTTTACTGTAAATCGCATAATCCGATGATAGGTGATGGCGTTACTGGAATAGTTATTTACCTAACCAGCACTACAAAAATCCTGACATTCTGAAATGAGTACGCCAAAGATACTTCCGTAAGAGTTATAAACATTATTATCTTCTCGCATACACATACATACTTACGTAGTATAGAGAAAGGATGATAATGCTGCAACGAAAAATGGCAATTTTACGGCTGGAAAATTAGTGTTTTAGGTTCTGTAAAGGGAATAATTATTATTTCTAAGTTTAACAAAATACTTCCGATAATGTTGTGTAGTCAGAATGTCATGTTGTGTAGTCAGAAACCACGTTTTGTGGGTCCTTGATACCCCAAAATTTGGTTTACTGCAAAACGTCTCTCCGTTCGTCCGTCCGTCCACTGGTCTGTCATTTCATCTGTCACTCCTTCCCTCCGTCAGTCCTTCCTCTGGGAACAACGCTCACGGCTAAACTATAAATAGGATTTATTTCTCAAAACTGATATTCACCGTCCGATCTGGCTGATTTCGCGGTCCCTTCAATTTCAAACGAATATTTTGATTTTCGAGTGTAGGGTATACGAAAATATATTTTTTAAATAGCTTCAATTGTTTTACGTTACAACCCCAATCTTGAAAGTTTTGACATCCTATATTTTCACTTTTGTACACTGACCAAAATAATTACGGTATTAGACTTTCTACCAGGAACTTCATGCACGTATTCCACTCTAACATCACAAACGCATTATGTCTTTACATTTAGTAGAACACGTTGTTGCATGCGTTCTAAAGCGTACTAATCTTCTTTGCACTTGACAGCGGTGCCTCAAGAGACAACAGTGCCACTCTCGCCATGTGTTTGTTGCAAGCGCTCCCGCGGTTCAGAGCAAAGCGAATTTCGCACAATCCCCTTCGTTTGTTCACTGCGACTTACTGGCAACAAGGGTAGATTACGTCATCGGAGAAGTAGCTGCGAGCGTCCGGCGCCGCGACACCAATGGCGGCGTGCCCACACGGCTCTCAATCGACAAACATAAAGCGTGCGACGTATATGGAACAACGTACATGTAACCCTAATCTGTGTGACGCCACACTGAGTGTAATTTGCGTTCTCGAGGAACAGCTTTCAAACAGATACGGTTACGCTGAGATCCATTTCCCCATTACCGTGTGCGCTCTCCTCCAGCTCTGTTACAAGCAATGCTTCAGTCACGATAATGGCTTTTTATAGTACATTTTGGGTGTACTTTAAATGAAGACTCAACATTTTCTCATTTTTTTTCAAATATGACGCGAAGTTTTTTATTAAACTTTGTTCTCGGATAGCGTAAAAAAATCTTTAGAATGGCACATGTTTCATTTTTTGAAAACTCGAATTTTTGGAAATAGATCGAAATATTTTTGGTGTCTTCCTATAACTACAATATTGAATTGAGATATTTTTTTCTTAATAAAATATGTTGTTGAAAGACAGTTCTTGAAATACCCTCGTGTACAGTTTGCAAAAATATGAACAGCTTTCGCGTAATTTTGCTTGAAATATATACAATTTTTATACTGTTATGTTCTCAAAATCTGCTTTTCTCCGTAAGGATTTACTCTTATGTAACAGACGGTAAAAAATTGCTTCTGGTCTCATTTTTAAAGAAGTTTCCGAATTTTAAAAATAAGCAAAAAATCAATATTGTTAAAGATCAATATTGACCATAGAAATTTTTTGTACTGTTTAAAAACATTAAACTTCAAAACGTTCACGTTCAGTTTTTTTTAAGAAAAATTCAATTTATAATAAACTATTCAAAAACGGCTCAAAATTTTTTTCTTCTTTTTTTCTACGAACAATGCAATGGAAGCTCAGAACTTCCGCAAGAATAATTTTCGTTGAATTTTCAGAGGTGTTGAGGTATCATTTTCGTTGAGTTTTTGAAAATTGCAAACATAAGAAATAACGGGAAAATGGAGAAATTATGTAATGTTTTGTTTCAATAGTTTTCTTTCAATTTATGCGCGCATTGATAATTAGAAATATAAATTATTGTGATACATTAAAATAGGTGCATGTACACGTAAGCTTCCGCGGTTTGAGTTCATTTATTTCCAAGAAGTCATAGGTATATATATTTGAACTATTGTTCGGAGATGGAAACTCTTCTAAAAATTCAAAGGAACAAAAGAAATGAAATAAAATATAATTATGTAAAAGAAAATGTTTTAAAAAATCAAACTAAATGAATTGAAATTAAATTAACCAAACGGACATATAATTAAATCATATGGGAGATATTGTGATCAAGCAAAATTAGG
Source organism: Gryllus longicercus (assembly GCA_038098605.1). Taxonomy (NCBI): domain Eukaryota; kingdom Metazoa; phylum Arthropoda; class Insecta; order Orthoptera; family Gryllidae; genus Gryllus; species Gryllus longicercus. Next base: position 6,968,450 of record JAZDUA010000025.1, read on the forward strand.
TAATTATTTGCAATGGAAAGGAACAGGGGAAATGTGTTTGACCCCGTTGGCCGCAAATCCAGACCGGCCGCGGCGTCCCACAACCGATCCCTGGCGAACGCCTGCCTCTAGCTCCGACGGGTGCTGGGAGGAGTCGCGCTCGAGGCCTGGTGGCCGGCAACAGCCGCGCCAAACAAAGAACTGTCGTTAGACAAGTATCGAAAAACATTCCTTCGGCCGGAGGAGTTTCGCCGAGTGTGACGCCTGTGCAGGAAGGGGGGGGGGCATCTACGATTCCAGCTTGCTGGGCGAAGGCTGGAGGCTGAGCAGTGTCCTGACTTCCCCACTGCCATCCTTCTGTGAATGAAACTGCAATTAAACATGAAGATCGTCTTGAAAAGTTTTCTTTGTGCATAAAAAGCTGAATGTAAGTTGGTTGAATTCAACTTTAGAAACAAATTATTTTGTATGAAGGTAGTAGAATATAGTAAGAGTTCAGTGACTGTCATAAACGCAGTACGTTTTCTTCTCTTAATGATTCTGAGGACTGAAGGAAATGTAGCGACTGAAACGCTCCCAGCAAATTTATCTCTTAAATAAATGCTGACTTCTGGGCTTAAAAATGAGATTCACGACGACGACACTCAAAATTACCACGCACGCGTTAAACAGAGAAAGACACGTCGAGAGAAATTTGAAGTCAGTGTCGCCTTGACCGCGGAGCTTTAAACGGTCCCCAAGCGCTGAGGACAAAGGCAGCGTGAGTAGCACTGTCTCTTGAAGAGGCCGCTGAGGACTGAGGACGGGGCCGTGCCGCGCTCGCCCGGAGAAGCTCCTCCTGGGCGCGCGCGTCGCGACGCCGCGCCTTCTAAGTTCGCCCATTACGGTCTGTGTTGCGTGCTGGGAGACGGTTAGCCGGCGACCCCGCCCACCCGCGCCGCCCGCCCCGCCCGCTCCGCGCGCCCCGGGCTGCCGAGAAGTTAGACAAGGAGGTGTATTTTTGGGGCGGTAGTGCGCGGTCGGACGACGGGTGAGTGGGAGGGGGAGGTGGCTGGCGAAGTCTCGGGGAGAGACAGCGCGTGTGGCGTGGTGAATGCGCGGAGGGAGTTGTGGGGACAGCGATGGTGCGGGGCGGAGCAGCGTAGACGGAGTAGTAACGGATTCAGAGGTAAGGGCGACGTGGAGACGGAGGTCGAGAGGCGGAGGAGGTGGAGGGGCCTGAGGTGATGGTGGCCAGGTGACTGTGGACAGGGTGCGAGGTGCGTTCAGGAGCGGAGACAGGAGCGAGGCGGGCGAATGGTTGAGCGAATGGCGGGCGAATGGAGGGCGGGCGAGAGGGTGGGCCAGAGGGCGTGTAAGAGAGCGGGTACGAGGGATGACGAGGGGGCTGTCGAGGGGGCGGGCGAGAGGACGGGCGAGAGGACGGCGCAAGGACGGGCGCGAGGACGGGCGCGAGAGCGGGCACCAGAGGGCGGGCACCAGAGGGCGGGCACCAGAGGGCGGGCACCAGAGGGCGGGCACCAGAGGGCGGGCACCAGAGGGCGGGCACCAGAGGGCGGGCACCAGAGGGCGGGCACCAGAGGGCGAATACTATGTTGGTAGGTGCGTGGCCGGGAGCTGGGGGCTGCTGGCGGGCGAAGTCTCAGGCCAGTGTGTGGCGTTGCGTGGCAAGGGCGGGTCGCAGGGCGCCGTCGTATCTCGTCTTTACGCCAGCCCGCCCCGCCTCACCCGGCCCCGCGCCGCCCCTACCCTGCTGGGGCCGCCGTCTCTCACGGCGGCGCGAGGCGCCCCGCCTTGCCCCGCCCTGCCCCTCCCCGCCCCGCCGCGCCCCGCAGTGCTCTCGGGTCGTGCGAGGCTGCGCCGGCCGCCGCCCCTGCGTGTCGCCCACCCGCCGCACACTCGCCCCACAAATTTCGTCGCGCGCTCCCGCAGCTCGGTCGCGTGGCCTGATTCCGGCGTTGTTCCTGGCGCAAGATGCTCGGCGTTGATCTCGGGAGAAAAAATGTTAGGCGCTCCACAGGGATGTAATTTTGTGCAAATGCCTCAGGGGTGTACAGTCAATGTGCTTGGCGAAATTTTGCTGAGAATCAAAGCACACAAACGTCTTAAAAAAGTCGTTAATGAGTGATTATTGTTCTGTGTAATGCTCTTTAGCAATTTGTGAAAGTAGTAAAATTTTATTTCACTAAATACTAGTTTTTTTTCGAAAACTGAATGGACGGTTTCTAAACTACGCCATTAATTTGTATTCTCTTGCTTCCATTGACATGTATTTTCATTTTCGAAATCCAGTTTTTATCGTTATATGGAATAAAAAATCTAGTTTCTCTCTCTCTGCAAAATTATTCATTCCGTTATTGTCGTTTTCCATATGTTAACGGAAACAAAATACCACCATTATTAAAAACAAACACAAAAACATGCATTATCGCATGATATTATTTCACAAAAAAATTAAAACATCGTTCTCAATCAGAAAAGTAGCATATACGTGTAATAAATCGATACATGATATTCACCCAACTCACTCAATCACTGATGTCTTTATAGAACCCGTCACATACATTTCTCTGCTCCTCCAGTGCTATTTATAGACGTGCAGGAAGATGGCCTAACGAGAGCTCAGAGACAAAAAGCAAACGACTGGAGAGATCTCGGATAAGAAGAACACAAGACGTAGGCTGCACGTCCGAATAGGTGTCACCTCAAGTCATAGAAGCAGAGTCGTGTGATGTCAGCGGAGTGCACGGCAACAACCGCGTGTGCGCGCGCGTGAGAGGTAGTGTGTTCGTGAGCGAGAGCGTGTGCGTGAGTGCGAGCAATGCCCGAAATAACGCACGGACGCCCGCGGTTCCGGAAGCGGCCGTGCGTACGTTACACGGTGCACGGTTAACGGCGCATGCGCAGACGTCTGCTCGGGAGACTCCAACTCCGCAAGAGCATTTCGCAGTGGAAACCAGTCGCCGTCTGGTTACGAGGACGCTGCGCTCCGCGGAGCAGGTGGATCTCGGTTCGGGATTTCGTGGCGGTAGAGATTTCGTGACATGTGGATTAATTTGCGCCGAGCCAGTGCTGTGGCCTGGGGAGTTGTAGATGGTGGCTGCACCAGTCGCCCTTCCGTTGGTTTCCTTCACTCACTTTCCGGAGAATGCTGGTTCTTTGAATGTCGAATCGGACACTGCGTGCAATTCTCACCCGTCTTTGTGTCTTTGTCTGTAAACAAAACACATTCATTCACACAAAACACTCATAATCCCAGACTCACATTCATACACACGTTGACACTCATGCAAACACCCACCCACACAACATACGCATAATTGTAAATACATGTAATTTTAGCACTTGTACTGAACTTTGATGTGAACTAATTCATCATGTACAGGATGAAAAAATACGAAGTTTTATTCCATGAAATATAATTCACCATGTGTAATCGTAAGCATTTTCTTGATTCTACTGTCCGTTTAGAAACAACTGATATACTTCATCATTACAAATGTTTGACACACTCTCATTTATCTACAATATTAGGGATGAACATTTTCACACTTTAGTTTTCTTCGATTTTGAAACAAGATATAGTATATTATCCTACTGAATATTCATAACTGTTTATCCCTCTCGATACGTACTCGCATGAATACTTTTACAAGCTTTGCTTTTCAAGGAACTTTCTATAGTCTGAAACACTTCCTTAGAAGAATAAAATGGTTTGATTGTTTCGTTGGTTAATACTTGTGTTAGGATAATGAGAAAAATTTCAAAATACCGCTGTGAAAAATGAATCGTTTCTTTTGCGTAATTGAATAATAATTTATTAGTAAACGACAAAAACCGTCTTTCTTATCCAGAGAGCCACTAAACTTTCATGGTTTTATACATATTTTGTCCGTGCGTGTTTAAAATACATTTACGGATATTTTTACTCTAATGCATTACTGCAAAATGAAATTTTTTAATACAGTTTGTTTCTACATATATGTTATAAATATAAATAAAATATTAGACACATTTTAAACTTTTTGAATGTGTATTATTTTTTTAACATCAACATGGTGAATACATGGTGGTCTATTCTATCATCACTAAATCAATTTTTTCAGTTCTTTGGATTTTTCCCTCACTGGATCTCTGGGTTTTGACCACAGACAAAACAATTTGTTGCAATTGAGAAGAGTTCATCTTTTCGATATGTTGGAGCCATTGACGCTTTTCCTTATCTAAGAATTCAACAACGTTCAAAGTACACCGGCATAGGTGTTTCGGGACATCAATTGGTCGGGAGATCCCAGGGGTCATGTCCCGATGGTGGCAGGATTTTCCACACCAGCTAGATAGCTTGATCGAATTCAACGGCAGTCTGGAGAAGAATTCTAGTGGCCGGCAGCTCTGATCGGTAGTTTTTCGTGGTTTCTCCAACCAACATCAGGCGATTGTCGGGCAGTACCGTAACAAATGAGTCTAGGACTGCGCGCGATCTTTCCTTCCTCTTCCTTGTCCTATCCTCACCCGTACTTACATACTTACACTCACATTCACTACGCTACCACAAACGGCTGGAAACCTTTCGGGAGCTTACAGCTTGTTCAGACTGGGGCGGTGCCCCGTTGGTGGGAGATACCTTGTAGAGGAAACCCCCGCTAGCTAACGGTAGGTCGGCGCCGGATCTCACCATCCAGCGGTTAAGATCACCACCACCTTGCCGAGAAACCCTTACACTACTCTAACGGGACTCGTGACCTTAGCAATTGACGCGCCCTATATCACTGATCAATCAATCAATCGATCAATCAATTCGAGCCAATGGTCATTTTCCTTATCTAATAGTTCCCTGATCTAGAAAGTATCTAACTCTTTCCTAATATTTGTATTCTATTTTCATGTATGAGTTTGTAACTAGATGATATTTGCAGTCTGTTTTCATGTGAGAGGTGGTAACTAGCGGTTTTAATTGTTATATTAATAGCAAAGCGTAGAAATGTCCAGATTTCTTTGGACACTGATTTTGATGATATTTGGGCATTGCTGCCTTTTTTGGGCATCATTTTCTTTGTACTTTGCTGGACAATCTGCGAGAACGTTTCTCACAGATGCGTTCGTAGGCTTCCGCGGCCGGAGTCAATACATTCTTGGCTACCCGGAATGAGCCGCGTCTCGACTCTGAGGAAGGCTACATCAAGATGGCCGAAACGTCATCACAATTGACCAAGACGCGACTCATCCCGGATAGCCAAGAATGTATTGACTCCGACCGCGGAAGCCTACGAACGCATCTGTGAGATGCGTTCTCGCAGATTGTCCAGCAAAGTGCAAAGAAAATGATGCCCAAATGCTTCTCACAGATTTCTGCTTGGCGGCCACTGCTCGCCATCGCTGAGCGAGACGAGTGGCGCGCGCTGCGGCCAGCCGAAGCCCAGCCCTGGCCTGGCCTGGCCCGGCCCGGCCTGGCCCGGCCTGGCCCGGCCTAGCCCGGCCTGGCGCGCGCGTGAGCCCCTGTTTGTTTGCCGGCGCCGCCCGTTTGTTTTCTTTCAAGTGAAGCGCGGAGGGTGCCTGAGTGGCGATCGCTTTTCCTTCCCGGGTTTTGCTTTTAGCCCGGGGCTGCATTTGCAGATTGCTCTATAAACCCTGTTCGCTCACTGAGACTTTGGCCGGTCGGTCGTGGCCAGCCGTTCTTTGCGTGGTGACTATTGCGGAAAATGATGACGTGGAGGAAAGAGAGAAAGATGGAGAGAGTGGATGAGGGAAATAGCGTGGTTTTGGGTGTGTAAATATAGCGTGGACGCTATTGTCCCGTCGTGATAGAATTCAAAACATTAATATATACCACATCGAACGGCAAAAACAGTTGGATTTACATCATGTTTTCCTATTGCTTCCAAATTCGAGGAAAACATGGATTTTCTATCACATATGTATATTTCACATTAACTTTTAACTTCAATTTGAATGTAAATCTGAATTATACTGCTGTGTTTCAGAATTCAGAATGAAAAGCGTTATGCATTAGTATGATATATTCATATTTAACATTCAAAACTTGCGTTCATTCTCATATTATGTCCAATCTGTTTTGTCATTTTCATACTGTACGATATTAATATTCGATACTATTTTTATATTATGAAATTCTAACCGATGTGCAAATAATTTCACATTTCATATATGTATATGTTGCCAATACTCAGTTATTCTTATTTGTGTTATTTATTATAGAAACCTTTCAACGTTTAGACATCAGATTATTTTGCAGGTTATAATATTATTTCATGCCGTGTATATTAGATTCTCAGAATGTCGAATTGATCTGAGTACAAGCTGTTGTACGTACTTCCTAAATCTAGAACGACACTGTAGGCCGAAATGGCACAAGCTATTTTTTTACTACAGAACTCTTTGAAACAATGATTCACAGGCCTACACATTAGTGGCATAAATGAAGCAGTACTGGAGCAAAGAAGCAGGTAGAGGGCACAGCTAGCGTGGCTGAACTAAGCATGACTGCCTTTCCATTTTTGTCTATATAAACCTGTGGTAGAAGGAGTATTCGGGGACGTCGTTTAGTAAAGAAACCAACGAAGTTACTACGGACGAAGTCATGCCTAATGCATAAATAATGATGATGATTATTATTATGGAGATGATGATAATGACTTCTTGCTGCACTCGTAGAACTTGTGCACTCTACACTTTCTCACTTCCAGCAACTTACAACTTACGAAAAGCATGTTGCTACCCTCACTTTTCGCCGCTCCGCGAAGATCTCCCGGCGCCACCCGCCGACGCTGCCGCAGGTCGGGCGTTAGTCATTGCGTGAATATTGCAGCCAGTCACACAACACGGCCCTCGCGATTACCGAACTTTGTTTGTCGCATTAAAATATTAAGGATTATCCTCATTATTTAAGCCGGAAGTCGCGCGAGGAGGAACTTGGCTCAACTAAGCCGAGTCGTCAGGAATCTTGCCTTCGTCGGGGCGCCCAACTTGGAAGGCGGCAGTTGAAAGCGATGTGGAAGGGCTTCCCTCAAATATGTATGCGCCCGAGTGCAGCGCGCCGCCCTCCTCGCCCTCGCCGCCATCCTCGCCGCCGCCTCCCTGCACTCCGCCATCGCCCCCGCTGCTCCCCCCGTCGCGGCGCGGTGCAGAACATGGCGTTGTGACGAGAGCTGTGTCAGGGTGGGAGTGGGACGGGGGGGGGGCGGAGCTCTGAACATGGCTGATGACGTTGAGTGAAGCGATGGAGAAGGGTAGGACGGTAAAAGAGTTTTTTTCTACAGCAGCTTTCTCCGAGGGATGCTTCTCTATTTCGTCCCAAAGGGTTCCCGACAAAACTCACTAGATTTGTGTCTGCTCTTTCGTATGGAATTTATGGGCAATACGTTGATACAGTTCTCAGTTTTACAACATTGTGTTTATAAAAAAAAGTTAGGTAGTGCGTTTTGCCCACATCATCCGGGAAATAATTTTCATTTTATCTCCGGTCTTAATTTGAGAAACACGAATGTCAAGAAATAATTTCGGATTAAATCCCATAATGAAGAAAATTCGCTAATTTTAAAGTTTTCGAATTGCAGATGTCTTTGCAATAATATTGCATAAATTACCAATCTGTTGTTTACCGTGTTCTTAATTGATCACTCGCCCTAGTTCCCTGCCAAAGTATTCAGTAGACTGATAAAAAAAGATTTTTCAAAATTTTTCAGTTCATCATTTTTTAAACATTTTGTTCACTTTAGTCAGCGTTTTTGATATTGGTTTACTATTCGTTATAACAAATAGAAAATGCACTAAAATGGATTTGTGAAGTGTTTTGGTCACATACAATTTTGTACTAATTAAAAAAATGTGCATTTTTTAATTCAAAAAGATGAAATTGCCTCTTAATTCCTCTTAATTCCACTCTGAAAGCAATTTCACCGCCTTTTTGTGTTTCGGTGGAGCAAAAAATCCGTAAGGCATATTTCTTCATCTCTTACATCATAATCCAAAGTCAATTGGGGGAGGATTATCTAGAAATTATCTCTTCTTATGAGTAAAACCTGGTGTTACACCATTTTCTGCGGGCAGAATATCGAAAACCATGAAATTCATTCACTGGTATTAATCCGTCCGGCCATAAATTATTTTTTCTATTTTCAAAAATTGCAAACTGAGGTGTTCTAACAGCTTCATAAAGAACAGGGCTACTTTTTGTAGCTAAATCTCAATTTTAAATAATTGGAATAATCAGAAATAAGGACATTTACTAATAATGAAATTTATAAACTGCAATAGAAGGCATCTTCAAGTATACCTTGAGTATCCCCGAAATAGAGCGTTCACATAGAATACTTACTCTGACACATCTGAACATCACCCACGCAAATTAGCTCACAATCTTCAAATCGGAGGTGTGTGATATAATTTATAGCGGAGCGAGGACTCTCCAATCCCGAAATCTTCCATCAGCACCCTTCCTTTCCCGTCTCTCCCGGAGTACCTCCCCCTCACCGTCCCCACTCTCCCTGCTCTTTTTCCAAGTTCTCTCGCGGGCCGCCAGGCGACGGTGCGCGTGAGAGCTCGCGAGGAGCCTAAAAATGACTCGAGTGTTTGGAGAGGGTGGTTGGCTACCACCCCTCCCCCCTCCCCCCTCCCCCTCCTCAATCTGTCCGTGGCTGCCGGCACGCGAGGAGAGCTCGTAAGCTTGAGAGTTCAAACTCCGGATTTCTCTCCCTGACGCGACGGCGATCAAGGCGAGTGCGGGCTGGAAAAGACCTTGATCTGATTTGTCCGAGACGTAAGTGCAGTGTTTTCGTCGCTCGTTGCTTGTAAATAGCTGCTATTGTTTCGTGACGTAATTGCTGGGTGGTTGGTAGCTGCTTTAGAAACACGTGAGTTATTCGACGAATTGGACGTTTAATGGTTGGTATTGTCGATGTCTTATCTGTGATTATAGAGTCTCCAAAACGTGTGTAACAGAGGAATGTGAAATTTGACCCTATAAACTTGATATAACCATAAAATGTTAATGGTAATTATTTAAATTATTTAAATTGTAAACGAAAGAGCAATTGGGAATATTGTTGCATGCCATGAGATAAGACATTTAATTGTGTTCTGAAATGCTTAAGATTGTCAAAGCTTGGGACGTATTACAATGATATGAAATCAAGGTTTCGGTAGTAGTATGTTACGAAATTCTATTTGCGAAAAAACGCTTTGCCCTACTGTTAAAATATTCTCCGAGAAATCAAAAAAAATCTTAACTGGTAGGTCAAAATATGAACTTAAAACGTAAGTGATTGTTTCGCAATATCATTTAAACGAACCGTTTTTGCTTCAGGAGCCACAAAACCTCTGTAATGACATCTTTGCGAGAGTACGAATGATGTAAATAAAGTATAATATTACTGACGTATTTTTGACAGCGGCACCAATATACCTCTGATCTTTGAATTAAATGCTATATTTTTGATTTTGAAACATTTCAATAGTGTTTAAGAGCGGCAAATCTCAGTTCTCTTTGCATTATGCAAAATGAAACAATAAATACAAATAGTTTTAACTCACACGAGACACTTCAAACATCTTACTAATAATTATCGTATTAATTGAAAATAATTTGTTATGAGGTTGCTACTGAAAGTCATATGAACAAATAAGAAAACTGCAAAAAAGAGGAAAAGGAATAAGGGGTTAAAACGCATCACAAAATGTAGGCAGATGTAACAGAAGAGATGTGAAGGAAAAACACTAATATTGTTCCATCTCATTCTCCTTGTGAAAAGAAGCAAACAATGAAACGTACAGTAACAAGTCAAGTGAATGTTAAAATAAGGAGGCGCAGATTCTTTTATTGTCTAAGGGAAGACCACTCACGACTAGTATAGTAAAAAGGTACATGTCCTCAAACTCACTCTTCGATCCGTCTGCGAAATCAGAAGAAGAGAAAAGAGGCAAATAAAAATTATGTTTGAAATAGAGAGAAGAAGAAGAAGAAGAAGAAGAAGAAGAAGAAGAAGAAGAAGAAGAAGAAGAGGAAGAGGAGGAGGAGAGGAGGAGGAAGAGGAGGAGGAAGAGGAGGAGGAGCCAGGAATGACGTAGGCTGAGTAGGCAGTGAGTATGCAACGCCTTGCTTTAAGGACCTGCAGTGACCCTAACCTGGCCAAGTGTCTTGGAAAGTGTGCTTTCCCACAGAGTGTGAGGCGAGAGAGCTGCCCTTCCCGTTGCCCAACCGACGACGGCGGCGAAGGCGCTGCCTGGCACTCGCGTCGCGTATGCACTTCCCAGAGGCGTCCGCCCCGCTCCGCGCCGCCCCGCCCCGCCCCCTTCGTCACGCTCTTTCCACTGCCACTCCGCTCCACTCCCGCCCCGGTCCGCTCCGCTCCCGGCCCGCTCCGCTCCAACCGGCCCGCTCCACTCCGCACTTTGCCCCGCTCCACCATGCCTCCCGCTCCGCTCCACCCCACCCCTTCACGCTTTACCCGGCCTGACTCGTCAAGCCCCGACATATCCACCCTGTCCTGCCCCGCCCCGCTCTGCCCCGCCCCGCCCCGTCCCGTCCCACCCCTCCCCTCCCCTCCCCTCCCCTCCCCGCTCCGCCACGGCCGTCACCATCCCTCACCGCCTCGCCCGCCCCGCCCTGATTCCCGCCCGGCCCGCCCACCCACCCTTCCCTTCCCTTAAATATTCCCCTTCCTAAATAGGATTAATTGTAATAGGCAGGTGATTCGTTGACGACCTTAGCGGAAATAAGAAGACGGAAACGGGCCCGCTGCCCACGCCGCCGCAGAAGCGCTCGAACGCCAATCATTAGGGCACTTCGCCGACGACGGACAAAGGGACCGAAGCAGGTACCTGCTGCGGTCCCTTTGTCCGTCGTCGCCGGAGGGTCGGCGAAGAGCCCTGAAGATTGACGTTCGAGCGCTTCTGCAGTGGCGTGGGCAGCGGGCACTCATTAAGGTAAGAACGGAAGAAAAGTACAAAGACAAAAAGGGAATAGCACGCTGTAAATATCATATTCCACTTTTTCGAAACCGCTCTGACCCCCCTGACGAAAACATCCTTGAGAGTCGGCGAAGTGCGGCGCGGTCGAGTGGTTGGTGAAACCGCGGAAGCAATGAAAATGACGGACGGTGGGAGGGTGAGGGGGTGGGAGGGGGAGAGGCGGCGTTTGGCGCGTGCTCCGCGTCGCCGAGTGGGACCGACCGACTGCGCGTCCGCGCGCGCGCGGGAAAGCGAGGAACAAAGCGCCTGGCGAGGCCGCCCCGCGCGCGGGGACGGCGCGAGAACGATGTTGGTTGAACGCGCCTTGCGAAATACCATTGTGCGCCGGAAAGTGTTGTTCCCACAGGGGAGACTTGACGAAAGGTAACATGGGATTCGGCTATTCCAATTGCGTGGATGTCCTCTCATACGTCTTTTTGTTAATTACTTATTTATTATTTATTTATTTGTTTATGTATTTATTTATATATTATTTAAAGTCACATCAACTTCTAGGTCATTAGCGACCGTTATTGCGTGTAACGTTGTGGTAACTTTGAGGATGACGCGATATGATGATGATGATGATGATGATGGGGGTCTTACAGAATTACTTGATCACAAACTTCTTTAGTTAATCATCATCGTCATCATCATTATAAATCTTCAAGGACGAAATGAGAATTAATCCCTTTACACAATTACAATTACTACTCTGATATTTATACCAAAAAAATTAAGGTATTAATTAGCACTAAATGCACTATAAAGAGACCATTAATGATCATAATATCCATTCGACTATTTAATAAAACTGAAAAAATATCAGTTTGTTTTTGTTGTACGTTAATCCTACTATCAGTTCCATATTTGAACTCAAGGAAAAACAAAAAATCCGAATTGATGATTTCACTTATGGTGAGGTTACGTTCTTAAAGATAACATTTCAGATATTTATCACTCAAAAGTAAGAAAATTCTTCTACATACACCCAGGGCCGCAGTTTCATTGTCTGACGAATGAATGGGCAGCTCTGACGTGGACACAATCGCGTCACATCCGCCTCACCTAGCACTTCTCACGCGACTGCGAGAGCGAAGGAAAGCACGGCTTCGTGTGGGCAGCGGAGATTTCGGCATATGTGTCCTGCGAAAAAACACACAACGCCTCGCGCTTGTCGGCGGAAATGCATACACTGTACTCCAACGTCTTTCAGGGAAAAAATATAATGAATAATGTGGTGATCGGAGCATAATTTGGCCACAGAGATTTCTTAACAGACTGGGTAATTTAAAAGTTTTGAAATAAAATCATGGAATCATATCTTTTAAAGTTTTTATTCTTCTTTGACAAAGTTTTATCGCAGCATTTCGCGTTTTTATTTCTATTTTTTTAATGGACTCGACCTGTCAAGAAAAGTGTGGCCAAATTGTCTTCTGATGTGAATACTCGTAATTTGTAACACAGACTTGTTTTTTGTTTTTTATGAATAATAATACGACGAATTACAAAATTTAAAAGTAAGTATGAAATAGAATGATAAAATAATACTTAATGATGAAATTGACCCATTTTGGAATATAGCTCCATTTTGCATGAATGCTAAGTCGTGGAGAAAACGTCATTCATCGGTATGTTCACTGTATTTGTCCACAATCCACTGAAGTGTGTTCCCCTTAAAAAAATAGATTTTGCAAATACTATAAATTTGATTCAAGTAATTTTATGTAAAAATTTACTTTAAACGAGAAAGAAAATTAAGGTAATTAAATTATTAGGTTGATATTTTGTGTCACAATCATATCCATGGATTTACGTGTATTACGTATGTAATATGCGATCTTGCCTCATACGTATTGAGGGCAATCTGTGCAGCAACAGCTAGATCAGTTAGGTTTGTACTTGAAGGAATGAAATATAAATTTGGGGTATTTCAAATATATTTTTCAACGATTGACGTACCTTCACTAAGTTAATTAACGAAGTGCTGAATAAGAACGTGACCCTTCAGACACAATTCATTAAAATATGAATTATATTCAAACAACCTACACTCTTTTTGAAAAATGACAAATATTTGCTGAATCTTTTCATGCACACGTTGGTTGGATAAATATTGCCATATTGCCGCAAGCGTTGAAACAAGCAGCTTCACATGTTCACACGAACGTCGCTGATCCTAAGCAACCTTCCCCGAAGCCTGCATGGTTCTATTAGTATTGCTCGTTTCATACGCCTGTAAAAAGGAAGGAAAACGATCGTATTTGGAAAGTTAGACCTTACGTCGTCTTATGTCACACACCGTTAGGAGCGTAAATCCATAAAACGAAGAGACTCTTAATACTAGGAAGAATATACGCTGTTAAAGAGGCGGATTTGAAACTAATTTTTTTTTCGTTCTCACTCTCTCATTTCATTTAAAAAGATAATCCTCCATTACGACAAAAGGAAACGAAAGGCAAGTGCTTTACGTCGTGTTTGTGCTGCTGGAGAACATCGCGGCAATAACTGTGTGCAGAGAAGACTTCGTGGCCTATAACCACGTACTATCGGTTGAACGAGTGTGTAAGAACATGACTTCATGCACCCTGCCAGTTTTCGCTTACTTTCGCTTCTCGAGAGCTTTGGCTCGCCTTGAATGAGTTCTCATGAGCGGCTGTGAACGGTCTCCCTTCACAACTGAGTGGTGCCACTTCCGACCCCTTGTCCTTTGGCTTTGTTCCGGGAATTAACCGATTTTTCATCGACTCTGTCCACACATCATGACCTAGTGCTTAATACGTGTCAGTTTTAAAGGTTAAGATATTACTCTACAGACTACAGGAAAACTAACATGAAACTTGTACAATTAAAACTTTGCAAATGCGAGGTACCGGCTTCGCAAGGTGACGTCATATCTCGACTGTTGTAACACGCAAATGCCGCCAATTCTTATTCGTTGGCTAGCTGTATGGATCTAGGAACCAATGCAGGTTTGTAATCCATATATTCTAGGTAGAGTTCTACATACAGAGATTGTTTCATAGGAAATATTAGCAAATTCGAGGTGGTGTAATTTTTTTTAATGAGAGTTGTTTGAATAATTAAATAAATGTTGATGAGAAACAAGTTGCAGTTAGTGAATGATTCTGCTATGAATTAATCTGTTACTGAAACGTAGAGGATAGTCAAGGAAAAAGATTTAGATTATTGTAATGCAATTCTACTTCCAATTCTTTCCCACGAGATTCTTCTTCAAATCCGTTCGAGCTTCTGTGAATATTACTTTATTAGAAGCTTCTAAATTGTAGCCAATTAACTTCCGGTGTCTAAGGGAAAGTAGTATTTTTCGCTATTCAGGGTTTATCTACTGGCACTTATATATTTTGACTTCCACTTTTGCTTTTCGTGACAGAAATTTTTATTGTTATCTTTAAAATGAAACATGATCGGCACAAAACACGTTTCAATTCTGTAAGTGTATGAAAATAATTCTCACCATTCATCTAAAAACAAATATCCCAAAGATTGAGACACCTTTTTGTCAACCCGGGTCCGAACCCTTAACTTCACGAGCCAAACGGAAAGCAATGCATTCATTCATCTGTATCATGAGATATCTTTACCTTCCGTATCTTCTCCTTGAAGAAACAATTTTTACAATTCAGAAGTGAACGTCAAATAGCTATTGTGCACGGAACCTCGATCGAACCACGTATACCTCGATCGAACCTCGAGGTATACGTGGAACGGAAACCTCACTATTCATCATTCTCGCGGCATTAGCTGTCGAGGATGAATATCTTCTCGTGAAGAAAAAAGGGAGAGATGTATCTTCGCGCAGCGGCCGTGTCGATGAAAGTGCAAACACTCTCTAACTATACGTTTCAGAGGGAAGCGGGAAAGAATGTGGCTTGCGCGGCATCTCCCTTGGGCCTTTTCACTTTCTCCCGCAGCGAAAGACACCCAGCCGCCTCGGCAAAAAGAGCGGTCACCGGCCGCCGGCCGCCGACGGCACACGTGAAAGTGGTATTCTTTCGTGTGGCGCTCGGTCTTAGAGGTGGATAGGCAAACAGCTCCTCTTCTTATAGAGAGGCTTCGGAGTTGTTCAACACGGGGTACCTGCACTCTTAGAGGAAGTTCTATATACCACTCTTGTCTTTATTCATTCGGTAAATAAATTTACCATTGTAGAATCACCATCATGTAGTTCAATGTTGGAAGTTCAGATCACGGAATTTGGTCAGAAGTAAATTAAAAGGAAATCGTAATGTTTAGTGTTTTAATTTAGTTCTGAGCAAATCTTGAGATCGCAATTTCCAACAGATAATAAATTTGTAAATAAGAATTGTGCCAAAAAATGTTAGTGAAAAGAAAAAAATTAACAGTGTTGTCTTTTTATTACTAATTTCGAATATACGCTAAAAATGAAGGAAATCTGTACAGTTTCCTACCTTGTAAAAGGTGTCAGTGGTTTTGATGTATACCAAGTTACTTGGAAAATCCAAAAACAACTAACCAGTTTCGATTTTGACCGAATAATAAGTCTAAATAGTAATAAATCTAAGTAACTTCTTTTAAAACTATGTTATGGAAATAAGTTCATGAAAATAGGTACCCAAGAAATGAAGTGTAAAAAGAGACAGCCAACTGGAATTTGCTTGCATTTATATCCACATATGACCTCCAAACGAACATCCTTTACAGTACATTGGCATTCTAGAATAAAGTGTGAAATGCAATATCACTGCCTGCAGAAAATCTTGAATTTCGACATCGGTCATTTTACATACGTCATATATTCATTAACACCCCCAAGAGTACTTGGTAGATTTTACTCAGTTACAAGCATCGAGTGAGGGCCAATCACGACTCGCCAGCTCGTATGCTTTATACTACGTTGGTAGAAACACGCATCTTATGCGAACATATGACGTGTAAATCTTTATCTCGTAGCCAACAAGAAAGAGTAATGGAATACAATGTCTTCAATATGTGAGTAAAATAACATTCAGTGATGTCACGAAAAAGTCAAGTTCTCGTATTAAGCAAGAACTTTCTTATATCACGTTTATCTTTATTGTATGCATACTAATTAATACTCGAAGTTACGAGACCTTGAAGTTGCGATATAACAGGTACGTATTAAACTTCGACTGCCGCACGATTACGTTCCAACTACCCAAACGCCGCTCCACCGTTCCACCTTTACACAGTAAGCAGTCGCTAATCACACATCTCCAGCTCCAAAACAACCTCTCTCCAACCGCAAACAGACTTGTCTTGCAACACAAGCATGAATATATCCCTCGTCCATCCTAACAACACGCAGTCACATCTCTCAATGTGACCACAAATACGACCCCTGAGTGCCCGTGTAAAGCGATTCTGCTTATTTCGTTCCCGGCGCCTTTCCGCCATTTCCGCCGCCGCCGTCGCCACCACAACCACTATCACAATCACCCTGTCATTGCAACCACCGTCACAACCACCGCCACAACAACCGCCACAACCACCGCCAAAACCACCGCTACAACCACCACCACAACCACCACCACAACCACCACCACAACCACCACCACAACCACCGTCACAACCACCACTATAACCACCACCACAATCACCGCCATAACCACCGCCACAACCACCCCACAACCACCACCACATCCATGTCCACCGCCGCCACCGCCACCATCGCTACAATCCCTTCAGCAACCACCGCCGTCGCACCGTCATCGTCACCGCCATCGCCACCACCGGCGTAGCCCTCGGGCAGCGGTGCGGTGCTAGGCCCCTCCGGTTTTAGAGCACTTTCACGCGGTCGCGGGCGCGCGTGATTGTCGTAATGGCGGAGGGCGACGGCGGAGATGATGTGGAAACGGCGTTCACAGAGGCGGCGGCGGCCGCGGAAGAGGTAGCTGCGGTGGTGGTGGAGGCAGCGTCGGAGTCATGAGAGCAGCAGTGGAAGAGAAGTCCCTGGAAAATATGAGGGATGAGAAGGACGAAAAAATTCGGAGGAGGAGTAAGATGATGAGGAGTAAGATGATGAGGAGTAGTAAGATGATGAGGAGGAGTAAGATGATGATGAGGAGAAAGATGATGATGATGAGGAGAAAGATGATGGTGAGGAGGAGAAAGATGATGGTGAGGAGGAGAAAGATGATGGTGAGGAGGAGAAAGATGAGGAGGAGGAGAAAGATGATGGTGAGGAGGTGAAAGATGATGGTGAGGAGGTGAAAGATGATGGTGAGGAGGAGGAAGATGATGGTGAGGAGGAGGAAGATGATGGTGAGGAGGAGGAAGATGATGGTGAGGAGGAGGAAGATGATGGTGAGGAGGAGGAAGATGATGGTGAGGAGGAGGAAGATGATGGTGAGGAGGAGAAAGATGATGGTGAGGAGGAGAAAGATGATGGTGAGGAGGAGAAAGATGATGGTGAGGAGGAGAAAGATGATGGTGAGGAGGAGAAAGATGATGGTGAGGAGGAGAAAGATGATGGTGAGGAGGAGAAAGATGATGGTGAGGAGGAGAAAGATGATGGTGAGGAGGAGAAAGATGATGGTGAGGAGGAGAAAGATGATGGTGAGGAGGAGAAAGATGATGGTGAGGAGGAGAAAGATGATGGTGAGGAGGAGAAAGATGATGGTGAGGAGGAGAAAGATGATGGTGAGGAGGTGAAAGATGATGGTGAGGAGGTGAAAGATGATGGTGAGGAGGTGAAAGATGATGGTGAGGAGGTGAAAGATGATCGTGAGGAGGTGAAAGATGATGGCGAGGAGGTGAAAGATGATGGTGAGGAGGTGAAAGATGATGGTGAGGAGGTGAAAGATGATGGTGAGGAGGTGAAAGATGATGGTGAGGAGGTGAAAGATGATGAGGAGAAGGAGCAGAAGGTGGGGGAGAAGGAGGAGGAATAGGAAGAAGAGGAATAAGAGGAGGAAGAGGAGGAGGTGGAAATGAAAGAAGAGGAGTTATTATAGATGAAGCTGTGGATGATGCGATGTCGTGGTGAAGGAGACGTAGGAAGAGATGGTGGTTGTTGCGCGGTCGTGCCGGGTCGAGTGGGGGGGGGGGGGGCGAGCGCCTAGTACCGGTCATTTGCGCGCCTTGCGAAACAATAGGGGCGCGCCGGCGCTGCCTGACCGCGACCTGCCCCACCCCCACCCCTGCCCCGGACGCATTTGTCTTATTCAGGAGGAGAAAGAGTTCGGTCCGCCGCTGCTGTTTGTTTGCCCGGACCCGACAAGGGGTCGTGCGTCTTTGCGATGTTCCGCTTTGCGAGTGTTTGTCCGATTTGGACACTTCTCATATTTTGGTCGATTGTTTTAGTTGTAGTGTCCCAGTGCTGGGGTCTGGTAATACAGTGACCTCGTTTGGTGTCCGCCTGTTTGCTTCCCTACCGAATGTCTGTACGCCACTTTTGAAACTTCTGTAGTGCAATTTGTCATCATTATTAACCTATTTGGCAGCCTGCATGATCGTTCCGTACTCCACTGACTTTCTCTCCAATCATATCTCCAGTTTTCCGTACCTGTAGATTGAACTTTGCTACTACTCGTATTTGTTGGTGCTGTTTTATTTTAATGTTTCCTTCTCGTTTCGAAATTACAGTTTTGTTCGTATTCATTGTCTTCTCAGGGGTTTCTCTGGTTTGCTTCATTGGGAGTGCAACATTTAAAGCAGACTTTCCGAGACTTCTCTGTTTAGTTTTAATTGTATTTCTTCCACTCGATTTTGATACATAATTTGGAATCATTCGTACGTCACCATCATTACCTCTCACATCCTTTCTATTTTATCACCCGCGCTCTATCAAGTAGATTAATTTGTTATTTCTTTTTTTTGAATATGTTCGCTTAAAATTTAATCATTTTATATTATTATTGTTATTATTGAAATTAATATTAATATTAACAATAATATTAATATTAATATTAATATTAGTATGTCAGAATTGGCAAGGACGGATATTAATACAGTTAACATTTTATTTAGTAAATATGTAATTGTGATATTGGCGTTTGGTCTGTTTGTGGTATGTAGTAATTGTATTTGAAAAACAATGCCCAGTAAAATTGACATACTCCTAACAACAACAAATATTCTTTACTATTCCCTCTTCGTCACTTGTCATTTTATTGCTTATGTTTATTGCCTTTATCCCTAAACCAGTGACACATTGTCTCTCTGTCTGCCTGTCTGTGATATTCATCTATACGCCTTCCTTTTTATGCGGTACTCTCCGGTCTTCCTAACATTCCACTCTTCCTTTATGGGCAACCTTCGCCCGACTGCTGCTCATTTCCCCGTCCCGTCCCGTCGCGTCCCGTCCTGACCCGTGTCGTCTCCTTTCGTTCGACTTTCCTTTGACCATCTCGGTCTACGTATGTCCCGTCCCGTCTCGTCCCGTGTCGTGTCGTCTCCTTTCGTTCAACTTTTCTCTGGCCGTCTCGGCCTACCTCGTCCCGTCCCCAACGGTTCTGCTCGCCACGTTCAGTCCCCTTCCTCTCTCGCTCGACGCCGCCCCTCTTATTTCGGGCGTCTCCCATGCCCGCCCATAGCCCTCCCCCCCCGCATTGGGCCGCGCCCCACGCTCTCCCGCTCTCGCCGCTCGCGCAATGACCGGGTGCGACGAGGCACGCTCCGGCAGGCGCGGCGCGTTCCTCGCGTTTTTTTCTTGCTTTTGTTTCTTCCGCGTTCGACGCCTCCCCTCCCCCTCCCCCTCCCCCTCCCCCTCTCCCACCACCTCCCTCGGCCCCGCAGGCGGCGGCCGGCGTGAGCCCCGTTGGTGCGACTGCCTCGCTTTCAGAAGATCTCAGATTGTAGCCCCGCGCCGCGCTCGCCCGTTGTTTTTGTGGGCTTCTCCCCCCCCCCCCGCTCTCCACCCGCGCCGCGCCGCCCAATAATAAAGGACCCACGAAATGAACTTCGAACACTGCTTGCTTTTGAACCTTTTTGTCGTAGGTGAAGAAGAGTGAAAGTGACGTTGTATATTGTTGGTCAGTTTTTATTCCAGAAGGAATGTGCAATACGTTTTTATAGTAAAGAGTAAACATGAGCGACTGGTATATTAAAAGCTACAATCACGTATCCTAGTAGTACTAGTGTACTACCAGACCAAATTACTATTTTATCAGCAATTTGAAAATTATCTGTAATTATTTTACTTTATAATCATGTTAAATTAAATTTTTTTACATTTTCATTATTCATGAAAGTAGGCAACAGTATAAGATTGAAATATTTAATAAATATTGAATTTAAAACGCCATTTTCTTATTCTCGTTACCAAGAAATGCTTCTTCTGTTCAATTAACTTAAACTCATTTAAGAAGTATAATTTCACCAACTTAGGAAAATGAAATCAAAACGAGAATATAATTAGACGATATTTAATGAAATTCTATTATTATGTGAATTCAATTACACAATTTTGCTTAATGTCATCGAAAACTGTAAGCATAGCTTTTTAGTAGGCACGCCTGGGTAGAAATACCGAGTAGCAAACAAAGAACGTCAGCTCACTTCTGGATAACAGTGGCCCTTACCCCACTCTTCAATCTTAAACTCCCAAACTGCCCTTCCTTCTGACCCATATGCATTACTCCTCGACTTACAGCTCTCCCTTTCTTCCTGACGTCTTTTTCACGCGAAGTTTACGAGAGCACCCGTAAACTAGACAGGCCGCCGCTGCCGCTGCCGCCGCCGCCGCCGCCGTCACGACAAGGTATTCCAGGCGCACCCGCCTCGGGGAGAAGAACATCGCTCAAATCTGTTCGAGTCGTACGACGAACTCCCTTAAAAGCTCACCTCCTCCCCGTCTCCGCCATTGGACGTATCACTTTCTCGCGGCGAAGAGGTCTCGTGCAGAACCCGAGAAACGGGAGAGAAGAGAAGAGGAGGAGGAGGAGGAGCGGGGGAGAGGCGTAACGAATTTTGCGGCGAAAAGCACCGCCCGCGAAGTTACGCCCGAGTTACAACTTTTGCGTATCTCAGTTTTGAAATGTCTTAACTCCATTTCGCCGGCGCGGCGCCCCGTAACCCGCACCGTGCGGGGAAAGGTGGAAGTTCAGGTTTTTGCAACGCGCCTTTTTCGGCGTGTCCGCTCCCTAAAGCTGTGCGAGGCTCTGCCTTTTAAAGTTTACTCGTACGCTGCGACGGGTCGTGCGATGTTCGTGTCGTGAGTGTGTCAACGCGACCAAGGTGACGTCGCGTTGCCGTAAGAGGTGTCCGCGCGGGAGGCGATAGTGCTGCTCTGGAATAGATGTGGGTGGGAAGGAAATCGATCGTGTTTGTGTACCTGTTGCGCGCTTTGCCGTTTCTGCATTCTAATTCTGGAGAGTAAAGATCCTCAATTCATACGTCGCGTTGTGATAAACCTCCGTGACCATTTTGATTGTACAAATGGGTGTATTGAGATGGAGTTGCGAAATTACAGCAAGTTTTATTTATTTTTTATATTATAAACATTTTAGTTTACACTCTACATTTGGCATTATAAAAACTGACTGCTAACATAATTCTAAAAATTACATTTTTGGGAGAGGAATCCTTTATGGGGAGATCTCTGGGAAGTCCCTTTTCAAAAAAAAATTATAAGGAAGGTATAGAATGGAAATCTAATTTTAATACGAGTATTATGAGTGGAATTTTTGCTTAAACGAAAGGGACGTGTTCTGGTGATTTGAAGTACGCTATGGCGGAGTGATAACGCTGAGTGGAGAGGAACGTGATGTGTTTTTCTATAGTTTCGAGTTGGAATTCATTGTGCAGCTGTTGGTGAAAATGAGTCTAAAATATATATGGGAACTAAGAAAGGAAATAAAAGACACTGTATACTTACTTACAATGGTACGAACACTGTCACACATGATATGTCACAAGCAATGAATGTACAACGCTTCCTATAATTCAGCATTCCAAACCACCAATCCGCATTAAACAAAATCGAAGTAAATACATACTTCAGCAAAATACTATGTTAATGATAGACAGTGATAGAAAAGAGGAAGGAGTTGCTTCTTTAGGTGTAAAGCACTAAAAGAAATAACTCACAAGATTGATTTAAAATTATAGTAATCGATTTTAAATTAACACAAAATGTACTTCTAGAAGATCTACATGATAGCAAGCGCTGCAAAAGAAGAACCTGGAAAAATCATCAGACGAAAGCTACTTGGAATTAGCAAAATAAAAATTCGTTTTTAAGGACGAGGATGGGGACGTGAGCGTGGCGGAGAAAGGAATGAGGATACGGAGGAGGATGAGGACACTGACAGGAACAGGATGGGAATGGGGACAGAAACGGAATTGGGATGGGGATGGAAACTGGGATGGAGTCGTGATGGGATGAGAATGGGAGGGTTATTTTTTCCTATCTGTGTTTTCATAATTAAATTACTTTTTAAATAATATTTTGTTTTCATTTTGAGGATTTAAACCTCGCTCTTTGTACCGTAAAGATCTGTAGATGGTGGAGTCCAACGCTGTTATTGACGTCTGGTCAGCCTGCCAATAGTCAGTTCCAGGTATGGTCAATTAAATCTGTACTCCTACAAGATCGACGGCGCGATTTCTAAACCTTTTCAGTAAGCGATTCAATAAGGGTCGCCACTGAAAAGGTTAAGACTCCTCCGATACGGTGTCAGTCACAGCACCTACCTCTGTTGAAAATGAACAGCGAATCTCTACCTGCGGAAACTCCGTAAACACTTCGTGCGTTTATCGTTGCTTTACATAATTGAACTCTGAAAGGTGTATTGTTGACGGTCTTCTAAAAGCATAAATCGAAGATAACTGTATACAATATTTCCTTCTCGACAATTGTCACGGCAAACTGTCTAGACCAAGGCTGGTCAAGTGCAAGAAATCGGATCAGAGAGTCTACTGTTCCCCGCTGCTCCATTAAAAATAACGAATTACGATTTTCGTTTGCATAGATGAACGATAGTGGTTTAACATATAACGAACCCACAACCTTTTTATCAAAGACGTGTATAAATTTCAATAACCTTTTTTTCACAAATATTACGCGAATTACATTTAGAGTAGGATGAATTCAGATGTTTCAGAAAATGGTAAAGTTATTAACGTGTTTTTAAGTAAAATGCTTCCTCTTGAGAGAAAATTCAAAATATCCAAAATTTCACTCTGTATCAACAGCGAAAAACTAGAACTGAAAGTGTTGCACACGAATTTGGGCTCTATTACATCTCGGAACTTTTTTTCTCTCTGCAGCTATAAAACAGGTTTTCTTTCAATACTACTGTAAGCTATTCATACAAATTAAGATGTGAAGGGCCAGAATTCATCGTTTTGTACAAAGTGCGTAAGCGGTTACAGCCCGTGACGGTGAGAAATCACGGGAAGCTGGTTGTGAAAACAGCCTGTTTATGAAGCAGCAACTCCGTAAACCGATGGTTATAAATCCCTGGAGAGAAGTCTTGGGACGTTGCGTACGTGAACTACCTGACCGCTAATAAATCTCATAAATATCACCGCAGTTGACGTTCTCTTTTATAACCAGTACTCAGAAGATATGCCATTGATGATTACGTTTATATTCATGTCAAAGTATCAAAGAAAAATTGAAAGACCAATGTTTAGGATCGATAAGGCAACGATGATACGGACATTTTCAACCTGGAGAATCTTTCTAGAATATTTCGTGTCAGTAAAAATTGTGAGTTATTACTTCATTTAATCATGGACGTTAAATACTCGAAATGAAATTATAAATTAAGTTGCATATAGAAACTAAAAATTATAAAATTAAAAACATGTATTTTTCATAAATGTTTACACGTACTCGCATTTCATGCATAATTTTAGCAAAGCAAATGTTTCGCTTTCCTCCGATTTTTTATGTTTAACAATTGTATTTTGTCGATTTATAGTCATTACATTATGGATACGTTATTCTTTAATTCCATTTTCAGCCATCAGTATTCTGTATATTTATTTAATATACGAATTGCAGTAAATGTAGATGAGTTCTAACAGCTGCTTGGGCAACATTGAACCTTCATTTCCATTACAGCGAAGTACGACATCACTGAAAGTGGAGAGAAACCGTTTCTAATAGACAGTGTCTGCAAACGTTGCGTCGCATTTAGCTAAGAGTTTTCCGCACTCGGCACGAGAGCAGGGAAGCGTATCTGGTGACGAAATGCCACATTTTCCCAGCGAAATACCGCCTCCACGCTCGGCGACGGGTTGCCTGATAGTTTGGGAACCACCGCTTTCTTCGAAGTCATATTTAGCCTCAAAAAGTGTCACACAATGATGTCCTTTATGACGGTACTGTTGTTTCGACTGTAATTTCATTTAAAGGAAAGGAATTTACACCAATTATGGAAACGTTTGTTTTCGTTATATTCATGCATCGTTGACTTGCGTCTTAAGTACGAAACGAAATTCCCTGGGTGTTTCGTTTTATGTTAATGACTGATTAATGATAAATAAATTGTAAACAGAAAATTTATTTTGAAAATCGTATTAAACCAAACCATTTTAACCTTGCTATTTTGATTGTTATTCTTTGGAGAGACTCACATTGCTCGTTGATAAGAAATAATATAATTCTGCACATTTGGTTTTAATAATTCAATACGTACAGCCATCGTAAATATATAAAATGAGGTAATTGTTCTTTCGTATTATTAACCCTTGATATAGCTGAATGTAGGTATTAAATGGTCCCGGCGCATTACCAAGGTGTTTGTGTGTGTGTGTGTGTGTATGTGTGTGTGTGGAGGAGGGAGGTCCGAATCCTACCACATGCATTTCGGTTTTATTGACGTTTTTAACGGTTTTGATGAATTAAGAAAATGATAAATAAAAATTGCAAATAATATACATGTTCATTCATTTATAAAAAAACGTTATCTAATTTCTATAAAATTATATAAAAAATATCAACTTTCACGTTTCAATTAATGGTATTTATTCATAAAATATCACATTTTGTTCATGTCAAATAAAGGCCGATGTATCTTCACATCATAGTAATACATTAAACTATATTATACTAAGAATTGAAATACTACAAATATTTCCAAAATGTACGAGTATTATAAATGTTAAGTTTTCGAGTAAATAGTTCTTATTTGTTCCATCCTCAGCCAAAGAAGCTGTAATGAGCCAAACTGTAACACACACACACACACATTGTATATATTGCTTCATATTTTCATTACAAAGTATATCACAAATAATTAAATGTTTTTTAACTCCTTAAAAGGAGAGAAACCTGTAAAAAAAACATAAATTGAACTCTGAGCCTTATCTCGCCCCCATCCTTCATTTTTAAATTTATGAAACCCGTTCAGTGGAATTACCACCAATTTACAGGTGAGTATTAGCTTTAATTAAAATCAATAGGGGCTTGAAGTTACAAATAACTATAAACTAGCGTACAATCATATCCCTATTTCTTTATCATATTCCATCCTCCTCAATAATGCTAGTATTAATAAGGACATTTAAGTTGATATAGGGTGATTTGAACACCCCTCCCCGGAATCGAATCGAATCGCCCTTGAGGAGAAAATTGCCAATACGCATGGAGGTATCATGAAAGCAACGAAGCTCGCGCTGCATTTCCGCGTGGAAGTCGCCGCCGCCAAACCCTCGCCTCGTTCCCAGGTGGTGGCAGGCCCAGTCGAAGCGCCGCGCAGGTCGATCGGCCGCCCCGGAGGTCGAGCGGGTGCCCCTTTCACCCGCCGACGCATCACCTATCACGTCCCGCGTGTTCGAGCCCGGCCGCCGCGCGTGTGCCTCGGCGGGAATATAATTCCCTCTGCCCCACCCCCGCTCCCACCCCGCGTGTGTGGGCGGCGGCGTGGCGGTCGCAGGGTTCCGTTCTCCACCAGCACCGCTGGCGGCGGACGTTTGATCGTGTGGAGGAAAGCCTGCTGGTGGTTGTTGTCGTCGATTTCTGGCGTGAAAATGAAGTTCAGTCTTAGCCCTTAGGTGCATATGTAGAGCCTTTCAGGCTCTAACTTTAATTGCGCAATGTATTGTGCATTTCTGACGGCATACCCTCCGTGTAATCTTTCTGCTATCTTTCTCCAACTTTCATTTTAGTCACTGGCAAAAGAAAACATCTCAGAAGTTATATAGGTAGATCCTGGTGGGCTTTAAAGATCCTATTAATAGCTATTTAAAGACCTATTAATAATTATTTAAATAATTAATAATTTATTTAAAATTAAGATTTGACTTTTATTGAAATTATTAAGAAATGATCCTATTAAGATTAAAAACATTTTGTTTTTGCATTTTCGAGTGCGTATTGCCCAAGGTCTCAGAAGTTCTGCATATGCATTCATGTAGTTTCTTCGGTCCACGCATCCTGGGGCTTAAGACGCGTTGGAGCAAATTCCCATAACTGTTCATAGATTCCCTCCGATTGCTAATAAGTGGCAAAGGCTATGCCTTACGTCCGAGCCTCCCGGTGAGGTACAGTGGTTTGACGACTCTCCTTCCATTTGTGATGGACAACGCGTCTTGGCGGTAGGTTTCTCTCGCTTCTTCAGTGTTACCCATCTTTCATTACACCTATTTCATTCCATTCCGCCATCCATTCGATCGTAATTCAAATCATGTCTCGTTACCTGTACATCAAAACAATTTATCTCAAATATGGTCGAAAGGCTAGGCATTGCGTGTGACCCTATCAGTGACTGAGAGGTTGGGAATTCCATCCCTGCAGGGTGCTATATTTTTAGAGTGATGCGCTGAACATCAGCGAATTCGTGGTCTACCACAATCGAATTAAATGGCCCTTTGCTCTGTTTAGAAGTTTTCCTGGTCACTTCCAGGCGTACCACTCGCAAACTAACCGACTCATTCCCTTCCCTTTCCCGTCCACGGGTGGTAATTCATAACTTGGACGAATTACTATCAAATTCTTTCCCAAGTTCTTGGATTCAAGCTTTCGGGATGACAGAAGAAGTGACTATAGAGATTCAAGAGTATGGAACTAGATAATATTTATATGTTATGTATTGTTTTCTGTGATCTTGTGACGCATGGCGTTATGTACCAAGTCCTAGATTTGTATCATTGAAATAAACTTTAAGCCTATGTGCCTTTGAGCAAATCCTAAAACCCTTCATCGTCTTCCTCCGTTTGCTAATAAGCAGCATTGGGGCAATTTCATGGCCCTTTATCAAACTGTCACTAGCATTTCGAGAATGACAATAAGGAAAATCACTCTGAAATGATTGAACGATAGACAGGGGAAACGAGTGAACACGCAGACAACCTGCCAGAAAACCCGTGTTTTCCATTGCGTATTCCACATCATTTGCAGAAGATCCAATCCAGACCAAATTCATGGCTGAATTTAAAATCGTCAGAACTCGAGCTGTAAATCTTTGGCACGCAATCCCACCACAATTCACGTGTAATTGGAACAATCTACAAAACAAAATTATGGAATAAAACGATATAATTTGCGAAATAAATTTTGCCTTTATCTTTTCCACGCGTTCTGCGGGCTAATCCCCAAAACATCAGCCATCCCCTGTCCCCGGGATTCGGGGCGAGTACCTTTGCTGCGGAAAGGCAGGCGCGCGTGAACCTTCGTCTTAGCAATCGGTTGCCCGATGTTGGGCGGCTGCTCGAACTCTCGTAATGACCTCTGGGAGAGCAAGTCATCAGAGAAATGTCGGGGCGACGGCGGACACAGCCCGGCGCCCGCCTGCACGCCTGCTCGCCGCGCCCGCGTGACGTCACCGAGCTCCACCTCCTCCCCCACCGAGCTCCACCTCCTCACCCGCCCACACCAAAGCCTCAAATCGCGTCATTCCGTCTGTCTGATAGGGCAACACCCCGCGAGATACTATCGGGACTGTCACCGTCGACAGACGATAGTTATAGAAACGAAGCAAAAGGTTTATTTGTTGATCAAGTTGCTGGCGGGTATTTGTACGAAATATGCTCGTATGCTTCGAAATATGTTGCGTATAACTTTTCTGATGTTGCTCATTATATTCAGTGTGTTGGAATACGGGAGGCTTCTGTTGCAAAAGATAGTGCAACGTCTTCTGCCGCTGGGGTCCGGATTGGATCTTCTGCGAATGATGTGGAATACGCGATGGACATCACGGGTTTTCTGCTGCATAACTGTTTCTATACATTTAGAGACTATGCTGATTATCGAAAGGAAAAATAATGTTTATTATAACAAAACAGTGATATATTGAATTAGTTTACAATTATATTGTATATTTTGTTAAATTAATTAGTATATTTGTATCAAATATTTGTACTTCAGCTTCTGGATCAATGACCCCATCTCGATCAGGTTTTTGTCCAGTTTCGCTGATTCATTGAGCAAATGCTGAGATGGCCAGTTGTTTTGCTTCTGGATGTAAATGTAGCTTCAATATACACACGTTTTGTTGAACTCTCCTTTTGCTTGTAATGGTAGGAGTAGAGGTAAGGGCGAGTTACTATTTTGTTGGCAATGCAGAAAAATCATACCTGCAATTCGTTTACCAATGAAAATAAGTTTTCTATAACTCGGAAACGAAAATGGTCTCGTTTTTTTTCAAATTTGCTAATCTTGCGCTTTTTTAAAATTTATTTTTATTTATTAATTTTTTTATTTTTATTTATTTTATACTTTTACCCATCTTCAACTATTTATAGTTAAAATGATGGGAAAGGATTCTGGAACTCAATAAAACGTGCGCAGATATTCTTCTCCCCCATACGTCACATACAGTTTTTACTTTTTTTTACTAGATAAATCGAAATCTAAATGTAAATCTAATCTGGCCGGTTGTCTCCGTGTTCATTCGTTTCCCATGCCTATCATTCCATCATTTCATTATGATTTACCTTATTATCATTATCGCTAGCACCTACTCATTAGATTACCGCCTATGAGTGCCACAGACCTTACCAGTCCTACGTTATAGTTTCCTCGATCTCTAATATTAATGAATGCCCATCATTTGTTATGGGAAGGAATTAGTCTAACTTTCGATGTTACGAGGTCCAGTATTGAGTTGAACACTTGCGATTATCGAACTCAATTCTTAGAATTTCTGTTAAAACGACAGTTGTCACCACAATTAGAGAGTTTGTAACACGAATACTCTTAGATAATCTTTTGATGAAACAACCACCATTTATCCAGATTGACTTGTAAAACTCTCCTGTGTAAAATTTCATTCTTCTATGTCATCTCCTTAGTGGCTGAAAAGCGAACACTTGTGTTTTACTTGTTACTTGGATCCTTTGAGATAATTTAAAAATGTTTAGAGAGGTAGATCATTTGTTTATCAAGTTGTATAGAATATTTTCATGATGATAATTTTTTCTCAAACACAAAAGATATGTTGAAACACTGATTTCATTGCCGTTCATTACTAATTATGTTATTTTTGTAAATTAAACCTTAACATATGTCATTTTATTTACATGTATTTTTCTTTCTTTGCAGGTAAGTTGATGAGATTTCGTCCCCCAGCAACTGAGTCCATCCATTAGTTGCCAGCAAATCTCGTGAGTTGGCGTGCACATGAATGGAGTTTACTTTCTAGGAGAAAACTCTGAAATTCATAAACATATATTTACAAATACGTTTTGTTTGCCAAGAAATTAGCTTCCCCCCAACCCTCACCCGCTCTGCTCTCGTAGCCTTTGCTTGCCCTGCCTGCGTCTTCACCACCGTTCCCCAACCTCCCCCGCCTCTTGGGCCGTTACTGCAGCAAGGCCTGGCGCCAGGCACGTTCCAAATTGCACTTTCCGAGAACTTGGAGGTTTCGATTTCACTTCCAATCTGCCGAGGCGTTCCCCCTCCCCTCCACTCACTCTCCCCCGTCCCCTTCACCACTTCCCTCCCCATCCACAGCCGTTGCTGCCCTTGCTCCTTTTGTAGCGTCGAGCCCGAATTATATCTGTGATTTGAATCCTCCGCCGAAACGGATAAGTCGAACTACTGTCCCACTGGAAAACTTCTTTCCTTGTATTTGCATTGCTCTTCTCTTGCGTTTAAACGGCTTTAACTTTAATTAACTTCTTGTCTGCCTCATTTCGTACATTGGAGATTGCTTCTTGCTCGACTGCTTGTTCCAAAGGACGGTATAGTTTTCGTCTTGTGGATATTATTAAAAATGACAGAAAATAAACCCTTACATTACGAGAACACGTTATAATGTACCTACTGTATGTATTGTATTTAAAGTAACAAGAAATTACTAATTATCAATTCGTGATATGCAATTTCTCTGAATAACATTTTCATTCAAAGATACTTTTCCCACAAAAATTAAAGAAATTACCTTAAAATGGATTTTTATAATTCATTCCAAGTTGCGTCACAACTCGTAACAGAAGCTCAGGTAGCATTTATCTCATCCCATTACTGGATGTAAAATTATATAATATTTAATTTGATACTCCTAGAAACTAAAAGAAGACTTTGGATAACGCGCAGTGCAAAATAGAGCATGAATAATGTCATATTTTGCATGTAACACAAGTGAAATTTCCTCGAATTTACCACAGTGACATCATCGTAGTCTATAACTATCTGAAAAACATTAAGACTTTTCTCAGTACAAATGAGAACCTGTTTCCAGTAAATATGAAGCGTTCTGGAATTTGGAATAACTAAGAATTGAATTCTTGAAATTGGGATTTCCGAGAAAATAATTTACCAAGATTGAAAAAACAAAGGTTTTATTCACGAGGTTCGAATGATCGAAAAATGAATTAATTAATTTTTATATAAATCAGATGAGAATTCATTTTGATTTGATTCGATCTTTGTTCGAATTAGTAAGATTTTGATTAAAAAACGAACGATTCAATCCGAATTACAGAGGTTCGTTTCTAACTTGTTTAACGCTGCATATTATGTGAAAAGTTTTTCTTTTCAATGTGCACCTTTCTGTACATTTCGCATAGGTGAGCGGCAGCTAGCTCTACTCACTCGGGTAGCAAGCTGCAATTAGCCCCGTAAAAGTGCTGGGTTTACTAGTGAAGACCCGTCAGGTCGGTAGCCGCAAAGACGATCAGATACAAAGGCGCGGGACTGCTCCTTGTAGCTCGACACGCGGATTCTTCGCTAGCGGAGCCGCGTTTACGACTGGCTGTTGATTTTACAGCGCGAGGGAGCAGCACCGTAATCCCTTTCGGCGTGTGTTGAAACTCGCGCTGCTCGTGAGCTAAACATGTTCCCTCGCGGTGATTCATTGCACCAGCAGATGCATGCGAGTCTTGCTGCTCTAAACAGGGACGAATGCTCAAGAGGATTTGATCGTGATATGCATGTCCAAACAGGAGAAGCAAGGCTGCTCGTTTTGTCTGTAGTTTGCAACTTGCACGTTCGTTGCGTTGTAAGATTTTAGATCAACATTTGTTTCCAAATGTTTCGTTGTTTAACGAAGGAGCGAAGTTTTTGTAGTCCGTATCCAAAGTTGTGCTGTTCACGAAGTCAATTCAACGTTAGTACATGCGTATTTTTTGTTTTGTAAATACTAAACTTTATTAATTGAGAACATTAAATATTCACTTCCGGTTTTACGAAAAAATATCTTACTTAGTACACCGTATTCATGTGTAGTAGAAGGAATTATTCAGGTCATAACATAATCTTTATAAAAAAATTACATAATAAATAATGCATCTTGGAGGTATTACATAAGTGAACCAACGATACTTGTTGACTCAACTTGCAAACTCTAGTAAAGTACTTCTGCTGGTGGTAACTCGATTACTTTGAATCTTTGCCCTTTGAAGTGGTATCTCCTCAAACGTGTTGCTCCGATTTCACTGAACAATTTGTCACGATACTGGACGTGTTCCAACAATTCTGTTTTTTTGTGCGGATGCAATCTTCATGCATCGATATTGTCTTCGCACTGTTCTCCGACCACCTTATTCTGATCGCTTTGTCCATTGTGCTGTCCTCGCGGATGATGAACTGCTTGTCGTGAGGTCGCCTGCGACAAATTGGCCAGTGAAAGGGGCACGATACGCAACACTTTGCGGACACGTCTCCCCGATTTGACCACATTAATGGACAGGGTTGACAATGGCAAACAGCTGTTTGTCTTAAGTAAAAAAAAATCGTTGTCTTGGAAATTTGAAAACAACGAAATATTTGTTAGAAAATCGACAATATTTATTACATGCCTCGCATTGCATTACAACCTTGTCAGTAATAAAGACATTATTATTATTATTATTATTGTTATTATTATTATTATTACTATTACATATTGAAATATGAATTACTGAAATATATCTACAGTGAGTACTCTTTAGTACTCACTGTAAATATACAGGGTGTTTGTACTAAAGAGAGGTAGGGTATTGCAATATTTGAACCGAGTATTTACCGAATTTTTGCCATCAGCCTTCATCTTCTATTTTTTATTGTTCAAGTACCCCTGGATGAGGAAATATAACCCTAAATTAATAGACAGGAGTGAACACTTCAGCTATCGATGTCCGTACAAAAATAAATTGAAATTATGTGCGAAGAGCATTCTCTCATAAAATTATCAAAATTGCCAAAAGAAATTAATAACTAAACCCTTGAGAAGAACATTTTCGGATTCATGAGAGTAATATTTTGGAATAATTATTTATTCCTTGTTCGTTTTGTATTCGAGTATACGATGGTCTTGTGAGACATGTATTACTTCATAAAAAGAAAATGTCGGTTTAAAATTAAATTTTTCACCAATTGCTGGGGTTCTTCAGTTTTCGAGGAATAAATCATTCAAGGGAATGTCTCATAATTGTGCATGTTCTTTGCATAAACTTTGATGATGTCGTAAGCAAAGATTTTCGCCAAGAGTTTTCTACAAAAAATTACGTTACAGCAACCCGTTCACTGATGTTAATCGAAATTGTCAGCGTCTACTGTCCGTGAAACGGCGACAGTTACGACTATCGTTGACCAGTTACTCGTATCTATACATTATCGCACCATGCTATCAAAACTCCGACGGCATTATTCTGAATTGTGGTGAAGGTGCGGTATATCTCGGTTTGTTCTCAGGAAACCATGTAACAACACATTCCAGATCATATCACTCCATATCTTTCATGTATTTTCCAGGTGTTCTTTGTATCACGAGAAATTGCCTTTTACACTTATATTTAACGAAGGAGTACGGGTACCACAAAGACCAAACACTGGGTGAATATTATTTTGATATTAAATACAATTTAGTAACATTTCTACATCAGAAGATTCGTAAGTCCAAGAAGTCTGTACGTCCAAGCAATCTGAAAGTCCTAGCTATTTTCTCCTTTAAGTAAAAGGATATACATGTAAAAAAAATAAAAGTCCTAATAATCATGTAGTTCGAATGAAAGTTGGCAACGAAACGAACCATGGGCCATTAGGTGGAATTGGTTTCAGTTTCAGTTGCGGATTCGTAACTACCTCTGGATACGTTTGGATGAGGCTTCCAATTTGTGTAAATATCCCGTGAATCGTACACTCAGCCGTTATTTTAATATGCAAAAAACTCTAACGAGCAAACCAAACGTGCGTGTTTTCCGATGTTCGTATCCAAGCTGCTTTACATACCATTTACTTAGAACGCGCCGTCGTCCGCGAGCCCATCCGCGCAGTCGTGAACTCCTCCAACTCGACGGTTGCGCAGTGACATCACCCCTCGCCGGGGCCGATCCCAATTCGTCTCGTGGTCTCCACGCCCAGCGAAACACGTCTCCGCCCCCACTGCCCACCATTGCCGCCGCCGCCGCCGCCGCCGCCGCCGCCGCCGCCGCCGCCGCCGCCCGCTTTCAAGTCGTGATCGGAAGGCAGGGCGCCGCGACGCCCCTTGCCCACCCGCGCGCCGCCCGCGCCGCCCCCTCCGCGACACGGGCGTCGCGACGCCTTACGACGCCAGACGTCGCCCGACAACCTGCGGTTGGACGTGAACTAGTTTATAAAATGATGTGTTGGAGAAGATGTGTTTCTGTGGTCTCATGTGTTTTATTTCTTTGGACGACTTAAGGGTTATTATACAATATTTATTATGGCAATATTAAAAGTATCGCTATGAATATCTTACTAATCATTATTTCGGTTATATTGCATATTCTTCTTCTTCTTTTTCTTCGTCTACTTCTTCTTCTCATTTTTTTCTTTCGTTAATCAGCCGACTAGGACCACGCAAGCAAGCATCCTACATTTACCGTGGCTCAGTTTTGATTTATTATCGCGGTAGCAGGTGCTTGCAACAATTCTTTGGGGGGACCAGCATTTAGCTGGATCCGATTTTTATCCCCCATGGTTGTTAGCCCGGGGGTATGGAAGATGAAAGATGATAGGAATGGATTAGGAGGCGATAGGTGATCGTGGACTTTTGGAACCATCCCAGCATTCGCCTTTATGATCGAGGGAAACCACGAAAACCCCGGTCAGGATGGCCGGCCCGGGAATCGAACCCGGACCTCCCGATTACGAAGTCAGTGCGCTACGCACTGAACCACTTCGCTTGGTCTCGGTCTTGCTCTTCTTCTTCTTCTTCTTCTTATTATTATTATTATTATTATTATTATTATTATTATTATTATTATTATTATTATTATTGCTCTTGTATTATGAAATTCTGCTTCCTATTTTGTAACTATTTGCAGAATAAATCTGTCTATGCATCTATTTATCGACTGCGAAATATTGAGTATTCGTTTTTTGTTAACACATGGAAAGTTTTTTTGGGGGGGTTGACAAAACGTTAATTGTGCTTGAAGAGCTTTTTGTCCACAATAAGGACACACCATTAGGTCAAAAATTAATAATTTAGAATCCTTTCAAGTCGTGATGGTAAGGCAGGGCGCTACTACGCCCGCCGCTCGGCCAAAGGCGTCGTGGCGCCTTACAACTGGCGTCACTTGCCAACCTGCGGTTGTACGTGAGCCACTTTATAAAATTGTCTGTTACAGAAGATCTACTTGCGAAATGTGACGCACAAAAATGGAGCATTCGTTGTTTATTGATACATGAAAGAAGATTACGTTGGTTTGACAAAACATAACTTGCGGTTGAAGAGTTTTTTATTGACAATAAGAACACATCATTAGGTCACGAATTTATCTTGTAGAGTACTCTAAGAAAGGATTATCGTTGTTGTATTGCCATGTGAGCTGTGAACGTTTATCTGTCTCTCTCAAGTGTCTCTCTCATGATAGAAGAAACCTCAGCTTTGTTCTTTTTCTATCCCACGTTTGTATATAGTTGGAATAATCCAAATCAAAAATGAAAGGAAAACCGGTACAGAGGTTTGAGGAGAGGAAGACGAAAAATAGCTTTTGGATGATGAATTGGAAAGGAAGAAAGAGCAAATGCAAAAGGAGGAAGAATTGAGACCCTTTCTGACCTTATCACAAGAATGAAGTAGAATGAAAAAGTAGATGATGAAGTACAAGTAGAAGTTGAAGTACAAGTAGAAGATGAAGTACAAGTAGAAGATGAAGTACAAGTAGAAGATGAAGTACAAGTAGAAGATGAAGTACAAGTAGAAGATGAAGTACAAGTAGAAGATGAAGTACAAGTAGAAGATGAAGTACAAGTAGAAGATGAAGTACAAGTAGAAGATGAAGTACAAGTAGAAGATGAAGTACAAGTAGAAGATGAAGTACAAGTAGAAGATGAGGTACAAGTAGAAGATGAAGTACAAGTAGAAGATGAAGTACAAGTAGAAGATGAAGTACAAGTAGAAGATGAAGTACAAGTAGAAGATGAAGTACAAGTAGAAGATGAAGTACAAGTAGAAGATGAAGTACAAGTAGAAGATGAAGTACAAGTAGAAGATGAAGTACAAGTAGAAGATGAAGTACAAGTAGAAGATGAAGTACAAGTAGAAGATGAAGTACAAGTAGAAGATGAAGTACAAGTAGAAGATCCCTAAAGACGCCTCCTAAAGACGCGTGAAGTTATCTATTCATCTTAACTGAGCCTTCTTCGGCAGGCAGGATTATAATCTACCACAAGCAGCATTTCTTGAAACCAATCAAACATGTCCTCAAACGATTTAATTCGTCGACTTCATTCCACCTCAGGATTATTTGCACAAGTATAAAAGAGTGTGCTTTATTTACTTTAAAGCGTCGTGGAAAAAACTATTTTTCCGTTATATTTTTACTTTTGTACGTTCGCAGTTGCAATGCTGAAATACCGCTTGTCTGTCCCCTTAGTCCCTTTTCTCCCTCCCTTTTACCTCCGCCAGCCGCTCGTTAACCTTCGCTGCTCCGGTTCTTGTTGAGTAGAGAAGCGCTATGGTAACGGTTACGCTTCAGTCAGAAAAATAGGAGTAGCGGAGTGGAATAGAATTGCTGTACTTGTCGGAGCGGAAGTAATAGTAAAGAAATGTTTTGTGCTTACTATATCTAATAATACTTATCACAGGAATATAGTAGTACGTCTACACAACAATTTAAATATGTGAACTTACAGAAAGTTTAATGATATTTTAATGTTTTTTTCTCGTTGGTCATGACAGGTACATTATTTGTAAAGCACTACTTGCATAATTAGGGCCTAATTTAGTTCCACAACATATTTACTGATACATAAAAATGTCTTGTGGCATAGTCTTCAAGTACTGTATTTAATACACAAATTCCTTGTTGATTGTTGACCAGTTAATTGTTGAGATTCCAGCAATATAGTTCAGTAATGTATCCCAAATAATATTTGGTTTTTCGATTTGATATTCAGAATTCTGTGTACTGGGCACGAAATAAAAGGAAATGAAAATTGTATAAAATATAAATATGTAGTAGACAAGAAATGTGTTTGTACTTCCATTACTTTTGCTCTTTTTGTCTTGAAAACCTGAAGGAAGGTCTTGACCTATGGACAAGCATCATCGGAGTTCTAATGAGCTCCTATGAGCGACGTCCACACGCGGCGGTTCATCCATATTAGAAGAGAAAGACGCGGTGGGTCCGATTCTTGTTGTTCCGCGCCGTGCAAACAGCGTTCCGCTGCCTCGCTTTCTCCAGCCACTCACCTGTCGCGCCCGACGCCTGCAGCGCCCACGTGGACGACGCCGCCGCCGCCACGCGCGCCCGACCCCGCACACTCGCCCACCTCGCCCGCCTCGCCCGCCTCGCCCGCCTCGCCCACCGGGCACGCTCACTTTGCTCGCCGCGCCCGCCCGCTCCACACGCCCATTCCGCCCGCCCGAGCGCCCGTGCCGCTCCGCCCTGCCCCGCCCAGCCCCGCCCCGCCCCACCCCGCCCCGCCCCTCCCCGTCCCACCCCGCCCCGCTCTTCCCCGCCCAGACGCATTTCCGTTCCGCAAAGCGTTATGCTCGCTCATGTCTGCCGGAGTTGTACCCTCACAAACGGGCCTCAGACCGCGTGCGATCTTCCCTTCCTCTTCCTTGTCATATCCTCTGCCCTTGCTTATACATACTTACTTACATGCACTACACTACCACACACATGTCGACAGCCTAATTAGAAGCTTAAGACTTGACCCTATGGGGGAAGGCTTGACCCTATCGCCCAGCTGGTGGGAGATACCTCGATGGAGAAAACTCTGCACAACGTATCTTGATCTCATCGTTCAGCTGGGCCACAATACTGCTACCACCCGTGATAAAACAATCGGTACATTAAAGTAATTAGGTACCCGGAATCACCAAACTATCTCCCTGATTCACCTCGCTCTTTCACATTGTTATCCCATTTGATCTGATCGCAACCTTCCCCCCCCCCTCAACCCTTCAGACGCGATCTTCTGCCTTGCTCATTCCGCTCGACGTGACCTACACCCGTACTGGCGTGTGGCTCGTCGCATCCTCCCTCCCTTCGTGCATCAATCTCCCGCTTCTTGCTTGCCCGTTTCGTTTCTTCATCCCTCATTCCCTACCTTCCCTTGACTCTCGTCTTCCGATCGTCACTCAATCTCTGTCCATCGTTCCCCAACACTTGTCCCCCGATCCTTCTCTCGACATTCGACCTCCGTACCTTGTCTCTCTCATCTCTCTTTCCTTCCTCCTTCTACCGTTCGTCCTTCATTTCCGTTCTTCCGTTCCCCTCGTCCTTCATTTCCGTTCTTCCGTTCCCCTGACTTCCGTTTCCTCTTATCACCTTCGTCCCCGCCTCCGGTCCTTTGACATCCGTCTCCCGTCCTCGTCCTCGTCCTATGTCCTCAGGCCACCTGTTGCTCGAGCATTCTCTTCCGCCCCGTCCACACCTTTCCATCCATCCATGCTACAATCAGTTCTCACCCAATTCCGCCACTCTCCTTCGTTTGTCTTGCCCCATCAACGTAAATCTCAACATTGTACCACATTCTCTGTCCTGACAAAAAGAATGGTGCCAATTACTTGCCTCTCTCTCGGCTCTTCCAGCCCTTCATCATTCTTTCTCCATCTCCCAACCTGTTTTTTTTTCTATCCGCGCCGCTCATTCTGCCTTCTTGCGCTACGCCATCACGCCCACCTGACGTTCGGTCAGCTCGCTCGTTTTGCCCACCGCACCTTCGTCGATGCCTTCGCGCAATATTCGTCGCCCACCTCCCGTCCACCGGCCGTTTCCGCCCACCGATTGGCCTCCAGTCGGCGCTCTCATTATCGCCTCCCGTCCGACATTCGTTAAAAGTGAGCGATACGGTAGTTTAAAGCAATCGCCGATGAAGGAGATATACACGGCAAGTTGGGAAATTTTTAAATCTCTTGCACTTCTGTTATTGTGGTCCGTAGGAAATAAATCGGCTGAAATGTCTTAATTTTTTTTTCGCAGCAAAACATGTACAAAATTAAGTCGTAATGTGTTGCTACAACTTCACGTTTTTGGAATGAGAAACGAATAATTTGTTTTTAGTTCATTTCAGTTGTCCCTGTCTCTCTAATTTATCCAATAATATGCAGCCATTGAACGTAACATAATGTGATGTATTTGCTGTTGGAAGAAATAATGTCGGTTGGCCATTGTCTGGTCGGCTGGACAATGTCTTATATGCGAATTAATTTTAACGCAGTATTTTTGTACTGTAAGCACTCATCAAAAAATTACTTACACGGGCGAACACGCCTGTAAATAATTTATTCACATTATCATCTTGCCTAAAACAGTAAAGTAATTTTGGAACTAAAAAGATACTTCGAAAAACGTACTGTATGAAATAACTAAAACCTCGATCGCCCTTGTGTGACAATAATCAACCTATAATGAGATATTCTACTAACTTAAGCCAAATTTACTACAATTTGGGGAAAGAGAAAACAATTCCCCCCACTTTTCCATAAGTGCAAAGTACTCTATATTCAAATGTTTTCTGGGCCCTGTTGGTAAGCAATTTCATTCAGATTTCTTAGATACACAGTCCGCATAGAAATCGTTGTTTAGCAAAACAGATTCAAGCTCATTTTTGTTGTCCAGATTTTGCCATCTCGGTCACGTCCCGAAGTCGCTTATCTGCTAACCTATTCCTGCCATCGAGTCGTCAACAGAGCTGCCTCGTAGTCACAACTCTTTACGTAACAGCATCGTGATCGTTATGCCCGCAACGTGAGGTCCCGGGCGTTCGTTTTGGCTTGCGCGCGAGCAAAGGATAATGCATTATTCACTGGCGGCACAAAGCGCGTTTATGCTTCGTTGGACGGCACCAGTGGTCCGCCGCACACTGGCTCAGAATTCGTAAAATTGCGCGTGCACGGTCGAAAAGCTTCAAGTATAAATAATTAGTAGTTATTTCGGAAACGAGGATCGTAAGACTTCTTAGTAACGAAAGGGATTGGAGAGGAATTGAAGAGTTTGATAACCAATCGAGTTTTGTAATTAGAAGAGACTACACGAATATCATGCAACGTTTTATCCAGTTTGTTAAAATGTCAATGTATAATAATTTTTTCGATTGCATATGTGTATTCATCATGAGAATTGTGGCAGGATGATGTTGGTAGAAGTTAATATGAGACCATGGATTTTTGTAAGCATTTAGCCAGATGTTCTAATAATACAAATTGATACATACATACTGATTATATTTGTTACATGTGGTCCATGAAATTTGAAAACACTTGTGTTCCAATAATTCTTATACCAGAACTGACTTGGGTTTCGTAAAGTTTTACTTCAATGAAAGAGGATAAACTACATTTTATAGCCATGGTTTGTTATTCATCAACGATAATAATTAATAATAACAATAATTTTGAGAAGTGCAAAACTCTGCCATATATGTACGAGTACTTTTACACTTCGTTTTAAGATAGCTACCCAGGATACATAGAGAAAACAATACTTGGCTCATTTGGGTCACTCAGAACCAAGTGCCTCGAACTGATTTTGGATTTGTTAGTTGCCTTTATTGTCAGTGTTTTTGTTTTTTGCATATTCCTTAGCGGAAGGAAACTACAAAGTTTACACTGCATTTAAAAGCCCAACAATACACAAACATTATACAAATTTAGAAAATGTCTATAAAAATTTTCCGCTAAATGTCTATAAAAATTTTCAACTATGTTACTATATTCAAAATCTTAAGCTCACACTTCTTTGTTCTGAGGACGAGTTATAAGATGCAAGTGTTTTGACCTAATGGACCACTGTAGCCACCCACCATTGCTCCACTGCCGGCCGCGGCAGCCTGGATTCTTGGACGGATCGCTGGCCCAAACCGTGGGGACGGACGCGGTCCGGCAGGGACGGACGCAGCCTGCTTGAATGCCTGATGCCCCTCGCCCTACCGCATCCAACCGAATGGAGTGGCATGTGAAAAAGCGCGGTGCCCTAGGAGTGAAATATGTCTACACGCTCGCCGTGTTTGAGAATTTGTAACATGTCTGCTGATTATCTTGCCCTGAAATCTCAGATAGAGAGATAATCGTATCGTGATTCTTAGACGTTTATACAATAGCAAATTTTCACACAAATCGTAAAGAATTGGGATACTGTTTTTCTTTGAAGAATTTGATTTCGAAAATAGTATCATTCGAATAGAGAAAGTAAATCGAGTTCGAAATATTGGCGATATGCAGTAAAATATCAGCACAGCTAGTCCCATTTGGTTTGATCCTTGCTTTCTTGAGCAAATATTTCTTAATGTATTGTCCAAAGTGGGAGAGAGTCCAAACGTTTGGTGTATTTAACGCCAAAAACTTAGTCGAAGGATTCTACAATCAAATTTCTCGGAAAATATAAAGGAATTGTAGTCGTTTCTGGCTATTACAGTGTTATCTCCTACAAAAGTTTGATGTGTCATTTAGTTTCCAAGAACGAAGGAAGAGGAGGATCACGGTTTCCATAATTAAAACGTCTGTCATAGATATTGGTTGTCACTTAAGATTTACGTTTTATTAATTAGTTCGATGATTATTTGGGGATTACGGTAATCCATTCGACAGAATTCATTAAAACTCCAAAAAAATTAATGTAGAGTCCGTTTCATCTAATCATACTTCGGCAGGGGTAAAACGATCCGAAAATGAGTATTCCAATTACGACACACTTCAAAAGAAGAATGACTTATCTTTTACGACTTTCGCAAAACCCCTTTCGTTTTCGTAATACTTTTGCCGTGGGCTGTCATCTGCATTCCTTGCAGACAGATCTTTTTAAAGGAAGATTATGCAGTATGTCGCGGAGGGTTGCGCGTGGGATTCAGTGTGACACTTCAGTGTGATGAAGAGAGTGACCTGAAGAGTGGAATGTGTCGAGGCCGCATGCTATTTTGTTATTCTTGCATTAATTTACTTACTATATGCTCATTCTCATGTTATGTTAACCTTTCCAGTTATGGAAGCCATCTAATCATGTCAACTGAGACTGCAAATTGCGTAAGATAATAAAGTCAATATGACTTTATTGCCATATAGATTGGTTCCGCTTTAATGTTGTGCATATATGTTGCTTAGTTTGTTTATAAGAGGAAAATCAGTGTTCAATAGGTCATAGTTCTTTCTTGAAAAGATAATCTTATACTTTACTCAATTAATAAGAACGATTTTTTTCTTAGAGTGAAAGTGGAAAGTTGTGCCTGCCGGGTGTTAAAATATCTTTGCCTACCTGATAAACAATTGCATCAGGATTTTCTGGTCATATGGGATAATTATAAATTTTGCCTTATAAATAACGGAATTGAAATTTATATTTTATGTTGTTTTTGTAGTGAAACATATTTATAAATCTCTCGCAATTTATTTCCGCACATATTATTACAAATTATTAAATTACTAATAATTGAGTAATTTAAGTTGATATTAACATCTCATCTTATTGTATGGAATAACATACGACCTCATAAATATGTAATTCAAACAAATCCTTTTTGTAATCATCCCTAGAATTGAAAATAACCTTCCGGGTCATATGGAACCGAGCAGTACTGTGTCCATCCTAAATACCTTTTTTTTCGTTACATATTTTTACAAATTTAGTTCTATGTTACATATTGTTAATATTGTGCAATTTTCACAAAATATTTTTTGTCCTAATTGTCTTCAATTTTATCAGATATTTTTACGAAAATAAGTATTTTTAGCATTTTCTCCTACGTTATTGCTGCGTGCTGTGTACTACAGGTACCCTACGTGAAGATGCGTGGTGTTCTGATAGTCCGACGGGCCTACTTTAGATATTTCAGTGGAGGATAGTGTGCGTCAGCGACTGAGGTCATTTTCAACTAAAGATGTGAAAAGAGTTTCATGATCTTTAACCGTAATTTCCGACAAACTTTGCTTGCTTGTCGCAGATATCACCAATTTATAAGATCTTCTTTGCGTCTAGTCAGGCTGGAAAACTACGCTCCTGGATAACAAGGGATGACTTT
This sequence comes from Gryllus longicercus, assembly GCA_038098605.1. Taxonomy (NCBI): domain Eukaryota; kingdom Metazoa; phylum Arthropoda; class Insecta; order Orthoptera; family Gryllidae; genus Gryllus; species Gryllus longicercus. The sequence continues at coordinate 7,011,147 of JAZDUA010000025.1, forward strand.
TTTACTGAAGTGTTTATCAACATGTGCCCCCCAAATGACTTTTAAAACGTTTTTATTATTTTTAAAATTAGTGTAGTTAATATTATTGTACCCGATTTTCGATGTTATCTTTCTTTCTTTTTTATTACATATTTATGTTCGTATTTTCATGTTTCATACTAGCTATTTTTCCAGTCTCTAGTCATCAGAATCCTTGGACCGCGATGGACGTCCGAACCCGTGGTAAAGGCACAAGTGAAGGGATGAGGGAAGGGGGGTGGGCGGTGTACTGAGGTAGTCAGTTGACGTCCGTTTAGTTTCCTGTTTCCTTAGCACACAAAGGAAACTAGTTGGTGCAGACATCATAGTTTTATCGTTTTATGGTGTCGATACGAACTCTGCCAGGGGCATTAATAAAAATATCCATTGGTTGAGAGTTTACGAAATGTAACCTCGCATATGAACACGTTTCCTCCGGAGGAACCGGGAAATTGATCCATGGCGGTCAATATTCTCTACGATATTCTATATCTCATACGAGACCACCGAAATCAAAATCCATGGATCGCATTAGACAGGCGAACGTCACGCCCAGGCCAGCAAACGCTTATGGACTCTCGTCGCGACTTGCCGCAGCTTTCGGCATAACGCACTAAAGTTTTGACGTGAAAAATATATGAAGCGCTGGGACACTAACAAAACGTGCCACGAGCCACAGCAACCCTTCGCTATTCGTAAATATTAATATGTCGATTTTGGTGAAAATGTGGTTTACTATACGATATATCTGGTAATTTTTTTGCAGTGCATGGTCAAAAGGACTAAATACAATTTTTGGCCATTGAGGGGTTTTCGGACAATATTGGCATAAAAAACAATAGCACTCGTTTTTTTATTTACTTGTGGGAAAAATGGAGGTATTTCACATTTATAAAGAGGAATCCATATTTGAGAATTCAGAAATGGTGGTTCAGATTTTTAAAAGGCATGGGGCAGCAAAAGATGAGACATTTCAACGACAATATAGATATCGTCAGACTTGCTTGCTATGGCTGGTGGGGTTATATTGTTTTTGTCCCGCGTCTTGAACATTTTTACGTCGCCTTCATCTGCGAGCCTTGAATTATGAGGTGATAGAATGATGATTAAACGTGATCGGTAGCTTTTTGAACCATCCTAATATTCGCCTGTATGACTCAGGGAAACCAGGAAAAAGCCCATTCAGAATGACCGGCCCGGGGATCGAACCCGGGCCTCCCGACTGCGAAGTCAGCGATCTAAGCACTGAATCACTTCGTTCGGTTTTTGCTTATTATTATTATTATTATTATTATTATTATTATTATTATTATTATTATTATTTGGAAGTGAATTCATAGCGGAAGGAAAGTTTCTACTATTCCTACATAAGACATGACTTAAACACATTCGGCTAATTTCGCGAAGCGAGATTTTATCTTAAATAAATAAAAAACAATCGTGTCAGTAACAAGAATATTAAGTTTCAAAAATTAACTAAAGACACTTTGAAAATGAACAAAAAATATTTATAATATAAATTGAAAATAAACTATTTCAGAGCCACTGTGATATTCAAGATCATTTTTACGTGGCCCGCGTTACATCCAGGCGGGCGGGCGGGCGCCAGCGAACTGTGGGAACCTTTTGACGTCAGCGCCTTGTCTCTTTAGCGGGTGGGCGGGCGGGCGGGCGAGTGGGGCCGTGGGCGGAGGAGGAGGATCTGCGAGCGGCGTCGCGACGCCCGGAAAGGAGGTGCGCGCGCCCGACCTGTCCCTGTCCTACCCCCCTCTCCCCTCCCCCCTCCCCCGCTGCTTTCACTCCTCATGACGAAGGCGCCCGCCCCATAGCCAACTCTCCGCGCGATCGGTCCGGCCCGGCCCGGCCCTTCCTGCTGCCATCGCTCAGCGATGGAGTACTCGGGGGGGGGGGGGGATCAGTTGTTTTCTGATCGTGACATCGAATTGTTCCTGCTTGATGGTGTCAATCCAGCCTGACTTATAAAAATACTAGTACAATCCCCGGCGTTGCCCCGGCTTTCTTCACACCCAAACCTTGTGAAAGATGAAAAAGAGCAATTTTACGTAATTGTAATTGGTTCACAATTTAATAAAATACTATTTTATTTTATACTCGTAGCACATTGCTATTAGATGATACAATGATTTTAGTTCATAAGTGTTAGTGGGCACAAAAGTTGCAATATTTTAGAACATTTCTGAATCTTTATCAATAATATGATAAACTATGTGTTGTAGTAGCATCGCTGGTTTTTTGTGCTTTCTGTCTGTCTGTCTGTCTCTCTCTCTCTTTCTCTGTCTCTCTCATTCATTCTATCTCTTTCTTTTCATCTCTTTCTCTATCTTGACATCGAATTGTTCCTTCTTGATCGGTGTCAAACCAGCCTGACTCTTCTAGAAATATTAGTACTATACCCGGCGTTTCCAGGGCTTTCTTCACACCCAAACCTTGTGAAAAAGGAAAAATATCAATTTTACGTAAACCACGATGTTTAAGATTAATATTTTTAATGTAATTGCTTGAAAATTTAATAAAATACCATGCTTTTATTTTATGTATTTTTTTATTTTATTTTATTTTACAGTACGTTGCTATGAGATGATGCCAGAAGTGATACCATGATATGAGTTCAGAAACGTTAGTAGATCCAAAAGTTGCAATATTAGAATATTTCTTAATCTTTATCAGTGATACGATAATGCGTTGTAGTAGCCCCGGTGCATCTTTGTGCTCTCTGTCTGTGTGCCTCTCTCTCTCTTTCTCTCTCTCTCTCTCTCACTCTCACACACACGCATTCATTCTCTCTCTTTCTTTCCATCTCTTTCTCTATTTCTCGCTCTCCATCTTCTTTCTTCGTTTTCAATTTCCACAAGTTATCTTTCCTTCAGTGAATCATTATATCCAACCCTACTCTTCCTTTCCATTCTTCAGTCCCATAAACTCGAATGTCCTTAGGCAGACTCAGCACTCTCCTCTGAAGTCTTTCACTGGAGCATTAAAGATTCGGCACATGAATACTGAATGGCTTACCTCCTTGAATATATATTTACTTTCTTTTATGATGTACTGAGCTAGGGAGTGGGTGGTGTGCCCTACATGGTGGTCGTCAGATCCGACCAGTCTCTCAACGCATTGGCGCTTCTAAGTTGTACGAACAGCATAAATGAGTGACGTCATATTGGCGTGAGTGGGGAGACCGAAAGCAAAGGTGAAGATTTTGAGTACTGCTTGATTGGACGTGATGCCCTCATGGAGTTCTAAATGTGTGAAGATATCAAAGGTCAAAGTCTGCCCTTCATTGCAAAATTTTGTAAGAATCGTAGCTCAATGTTTCACCTCCGTGTTGCCCTTGTTATCTACTTCTTAAATAATGACTATTGTTTCAAATATTTCAGAATGAATGGTCAAGAATTTCTTGAAGTTTTAGAATGCTGATTATCCTTTGTTTATGTTTGTTATTATTATTATTGTTATTATTATTATTGTTATTATTATTGTTATTATTATTATTATTATTATTATTATTATTATTATTATTTGTACGTGAGGTATTTCTGACCACGCTACACATTTTCTGAGGCTCAGTTATATTATATCCCGGAGAGATTTACGTGTGTCATTATAGGAATCAGCTTTTCGTCTGTATCCCTAGGTAAGACAAGGTTGTAAAGCCTTGAATTATGAGGTGATAGGATGATGATGAAAGGTGATCCTGGGCTTTTTGAACCATCCTAATATTCGCCTGTATGACTGAGGGAAACCAGGAAAAAGCCCATTCAGAATGACCGGCTCGGGGGTCGAAGCCGGGCCTCCCGACTGCGAAGTCAGCGATCTAAGCACTGAATCACTACTATTCTTACATAAGACATGACTTAAACACATTCGGCTAATTTCGCGAAGCAAGAATTTATCTTAAATAAATCAAAAATAAACGTATCAGTAAAAATAATCTAAAGAGTTTCAAACATTAACTAAAGTCACTTTTAAAATGAACAAAAAATATTTATAATATAAATTGAAAATAAACTATTTCAGAGCCACTGTGATATTCAAGATCATGATTTATGAATTCATATGCAACAAGGAAAAAAGCAATATTATTCATCAGTATTCTGACCTAGATGCAAGGTTCTGGCTTCTACACATTCTTTTCACAATATTTCTGACCTGTTACAGAAGAATAGTTTATTATTATTATTATTATTATTATTATTATTATTATTATTATTATTATTATTATTATTATTATTATCACTATTCAGAGATGACTGTAAATTATTACAATGTCCCGCCCATTATGAACTAGAAAAAAACTACTATTCATATGATTGACTTATAACTATGAGAATAAAAATATTGCTAAAAATTTGAGAATCAAAATATCATAAACAACCCGATTTTAGACGTAATGACATTACAATTCCAGAGCAAGGGATTTTGAATTTCTCTCTCATTCAGCTGTTCATCGAACTTGACATTGATGAACCGCGCCCATCAGTGAGAACTAGCTCTCTCCAAATAGGAGAATCGCCTTGTAAAGCGCTGCCTTGGTTGACGGTCGCCGCTAACAATTGTCCTCCGCTAAGCCGACCTCGTTAATGAAAGAGGCGCCTGATGGACGACAGTGCATCTGCGATGACGACCGAGCCGCAGGCTGCCGGAAAGGCCTCGCTAATTGAAGGCGCTTAAGGAAATCCCGGTCTGACCGGATCCCTCGGGTCTCGAAGCCAGGCCTTCAAGAATATGAAGCTGGATCGTTAACTATCGTCTCGTTACGCTCTGTTAGGGGCTCAAGAAATCCGGAAAGTCTACAAACACCGTTTGAGTACGTGGCTTCCGCTGTGAGAAGTGCGTTGTTCTAGATTTCTGAAGCTCTACATTTTTTCATACGTCGCGTTGTACCTGAAAATTAATCTGTAAAGAATGATTTATCCAACGTCCATAATAATTATATGGACCAATATAATAATTTTATCTGAAGAATGTACCCAAAATTAAAAATCATTATGTTTTTCTTATCTCAACGTTGTGTGTCTTTATTTAGATGAGTATTTCCCATCCATTTTTATTCCCTTAAAAATGTATTTATAATAAAATAGTAAATTGAACAACAGTTCACGAGAAATTTTATAGATAAAATTGTTCAGCCAATCGCAATGTAACTCGACTCATGAAATAGTAAATCGAAGATATTTAATATTGATGGTATAGTTATCTTTAAAAAAATGTTTGTGTTATTCAAGTTCATAATAAAAGTACATTTTAAAGAACAAAGATTCATGGTTGGTTGGCCTTGGGAATATAATTCATTTGAGATGGCTCAGTGTAAGGACTTTTGTCTCCGCAACTACTCTGAACTGGAGGATGTACTTTTCGAGTCCCGGCAGTGGTATATTTTTGGCACTACCTCCCTGTCTGGATCGAATTCAACCACTTTCTGGGGAAGAATCCTAGTGACGGGCTACTGTTTTCCGGTATTTTCTAAGTCACTTCCATGCGAAAGCCGGACCGCTACTCAAACAGGCCAACGACTTCGCTCTGTATTTCTCACTTCGTATTTGCCTCCTCTCTCCTTACACACACATTCAAACCGGGATAGGTGGCTCAGGGCATCAACTGATGTTACTGCAGTGCCTCTCACGGGGAGGTCCTAGGGTTCGTGACCTGACAGTTGCAGGATTTTCGACTCTAACCAGATAGCTAGGTCGGGTTCTGTCGCTGTCTGGAGGAGAATTCTACCGGCCGGCTGCTCTGATCGTTAGTTTTCCTTGGTTTCTCTGATGAATCCCAGGCGAATGCCGGAGCACTACCCTACCAAACGGGTGACAGACAGCGCGCAATGTTTCCTAACCCATTCCTTGTCCTTTCTTACACTTTTCACCCACTTACACTTACATGCGCTACACTACAATGCACGTCAGGTGCCCAGAGTTTGTCCTGGCTGGGCAGTGCGGGGGTGGAACACCGCCACCTCTCAGGATATAACATTCTATGTACACTTTCTGCTCATAAGGCCCCTAAGTAGTTGGCAAGTCCGGAAACGTAGTCAGACGACTCAACGACCACTAGAAACTTCCTTCCTTGCGAAAATGTCAGCTAGATGGATTCTCCAAGAAGCGAAGTGGAAATCCTAAGAATATCAAAGGGGGCTCGTTAGCAAGTGGGCGGTCACGCTCTATTAGAGCTACCATTTCAGCCGAGGCGCGTCGCGGGAGACGTAAGTGGAAACTCGTTCTCGACTCCCCACTCTTGCATCGCTGCTCTCCGCGCCGCCACTCGATTTCGAAAGGAGAACGGCGCGCATTTGCTTCGGAGGAGAAAGAACAATGGACTGCCAATATGCGAGTGTCTTCTTGGTAGTTGCTTTGTGGTGAGAGTGAAATGTTACGGTGTCCCGGAAGACTAAGTAGAGTGGAGTATTTACATATCGGTTCTGTTGTTGATGTTTTTCCAGATATATGCGTTAGTTGGGAGTTCATTTTGAGGCTAAAGCAAGAATTTTTAAGATATTATTTTCACCTTGTCAGTGTCGCAAAAAATAAATATGGACCATCATGTATTCCATGACATCTGAATTGGTATTCATTAACAAATAATTTTAAAAGATCCGGATTTGGCTAGGTCCTTTACGGAGTATTATACAAATAAGGGAAAAATGTTTTCTTAAAATGTTCTCCTATTGATGATAACGATTGTGAGTCATTGCCAAGAACTGTCCTATGCAATTCACAGCGCTGTAGAGGCTTTCACTGGTATATTATATGCTTTATTTGTCGCTCTGTTTTTAAGCAAACTCCTGTTGAACATTCTACCAGTACATCAGTTTTAGTATTCTACGAATGTAAAGTATTACATTATCCATTTTATTCTATCATTCTGTGTTAGATTGACAGCATTTATTCCACGATAAGTTACCGTCATTGCAGTTGTAATATTCACAGAACTCTCGTCAACCGCAATTTTTCAGAATCAGATCAACATCAAATTGTTTTCCGAGAATTCCATCGTTTTACTCGTGTTGGACTGCAGCTGTTAAAAAAAATAGTAATAAATATATAAGGTCGGTAGGCGAACCTGCAATGAAGTTTGTTTTGCTCCGCGTCAGTTCCACAAATACCTGTCACCACGGACTTCTCCGAAAATAGCGAGCATTTCGTGGAACCCACTACTGTTAAAGAACACATTCAAGCAAACGAGCTTTCCACATTCCGTGACGATTCGCAGAAAGCGAAGGGCGCTATCTAAGCGGGGAGACTTTCCTCTGACGCGGAAAAGGTCGTTATACCGACGCCTCGCCGTGGAAATATTTTCGCATTCGCTAAAACGCCTCCCTCCCGGAGACTTTTGTGAACTGACAGGTTGGTTGCGGAGAAGGCGAGAGACTCGTGCCTCGACCTTCGCGACTTTCATTTTTTTTAAATATATATTTATGTGTAATATTTTTGTGACTAACGACGATGGTGGAAGTGCTCGGAATAAAATGAAACAGTTCTTCTTCTATAGGGTTTCGACTTGACACACGTACTGTACTGGTATTATTCCCGGATAATTTTTACATCATGTAGGATTAACCACAGGGAATGAGTTTCAATGGTTATGGATAGTAGATAAGTACACCGCCTTAGGATGGGAGTAAGCACAGGTTGCAGGAGGATTGATCACTAGAAAGGCGGTCTAGGTGGCTCAGGGTGTCAATTGATGTCACTGCAGTGCCTCTACCAGGGAGGTCCCGAGGGTGGCAGGCTCTAGTTACAAAGGCTAGGTCGAATTCAACCGCTGTCTGGAAGAAAATTCTATGGGCCTTCTGCTCTGATCAGTAGTTTTCTGTGGTTTCTCCATTCAACATCTGGCAAATGTCGGGGCAGGACCCTGACAAACGGGCCATGGACCACACGTGATCTTACCTTTCCTCTTTCCTCATCTCCTATCCCCATTCTTACTTACACACACTTAAATGCACTACTCTACCACACATGTCGGGAGACTAGTCGGGAGCTGAGAACGTGTCCCGGCTGGGGCGGTGCCCCGCTGGTAGGAGAAACGTGGTTGACAAAAATCCCGCAAGCAGATGTGTAGGTCGTCGCCAGATATCGCCATTAAGCGGTGGAACTATCGCCACCTCCGGCGATTAGAAAATGCACTGCACTTACGGGACTAATGACCTTAGCAGTTGTCGCACCCTGAATCACTAATCAATGAATCATCGAGGGGGTGCTCACAAGAAAGAATAAGCATGTGCGCTATCACGAGTGGTGCATTGTTTCTTCTACTGCTCCTCAAAGACATTGATGACCCTATGCATAAACGGAGCAAAATTGGACAGGATGTGGACCACCCAATTTTTGGGAACGCTGTGGCAAAACAGACTATTCTTTAGGAATAAAGAAAAATCAGTTGATGTAAATGATCACGATCGAAGGAAAGTATACCGTTAAAAGATGTTAAATGGAACATAAATTCTTCAAATAGAATTGATGTTGAGAAATTGTGACATTTAACAACCAAGGAATTGTAAATATTACACTTCTATTTGATATTCTTTTTGTACTGTACTTTAATTAAGTTAAGCACAATCCAGTAGTATTATAACTAAGTATGTAGTATTAAAATAGTTATTTATGCACAAAGGACATTATATGGATTCTAAATATCGAGCAGCGACAAAAGCCCGAGGGCCTTTGGCCCGAGATAATTAGAACCAGTTAACGCCCGTGGCACGTACATCATTTAATTTTTTACCTAATTGTAATTATTCATATATACTTATTTACTAATTAACTAGTTGTTAACTTGATTCGTTTTGTCATTTCATATTTACCTCCCTTAATTCTCTTTTATAATTCCCTCTTGTAATTCCCTCCGTAAGAAAACACGCGACAACATTCAATTGTTTTCATATTTCCCACGTAACCACGATCTTCCCGGTAAGTTATGCAGAGAATATCAAGCACCGTATCAAAGCAATAACAAGCAATAACGTATCAGTAAAAAATAAAACTTATATAAATGCTGGCAAACAACTTCGCCCAACCAAGATTCTAAGCGGGACTCGTAAAGTCCCTTCCGCCAACTTTGCGGGCAACTAATGTTCATTTAAGGTTTGCCAAGGCGGGCTTCAAATACTAATCACTCGGTTTTGGACAATATATTTACACAAGCAACGGACACAATTGCGGGCTTCTCAAATCTGGGGTAAGTTTATTGGATGAACCTCCCCGTCACATACACATACACACACACTCACACACACACAATACTTCCCAGAGCGGGAGGTGAAGTTACTATCCAGTATTGAGTTGGTTTGTACTCTGTCGCCTCCGGGTCATCGAGATAGGCAAAACAATTGTTTTTTTTTATTAAATAAGTTCTCGGTAAATTAGGATACGATCAATGCGTGTGATTGATTCAAAAACTAATTAGAAAATGATGTCAAAATATTAAAACCCTTTGGTGGTACTTTCTAAATGCGGCAGGTTTGTCGGATAAACACGATTCGACGCTAACGGGAATGCATAATTCACGGGATCGCTTACAGATATACTGACAGATTAAAGGAGTGGCTGGTCGTGCAGAGTCAGGCAGACGAATCGACAGATTGACTGTGTCAGAATACGAGGTGATAAATTAATTGGCAGGCAGTTTTGTCATCTGTTAGAATTGCAAGCTGACGGGATTCGGAAGCAAACACCGCCGAACAGATTCACTGGAAAAAAGATCGTAACTTTTTGCAACTTAGAGATTCGAGTATTTTCACCCAACAACATATTGGCAACATCGGAATCGTATGATCTTGGAACAGCGCCAAACTATGAGGAACCGAAGCTTCCTATCTCCAACAAGGCTACGGGGGTTTTATCATATGATTGTAGCGGGGTGCTCGTCTGTCCACATATCCGTTCTGAGTGTCATACAGAGCATTATAATTAATATTCTATAATTTACTCTTCATAATCACTCTGCCATATTTCGTACAGTTGAAGTCAAAAGGTAACTACCGTTGTGATCACTTGCCGGAAATGGAGATGTTAAGGATTAACACCATTCGAGATCTACGTTTAGGAATCATGGCACTCTCCCTCTCGTTCACATATGTAATATTCCTCTTCGAGTAACTTATTTAAGACAATATTACGAGCCGCATCCACAGGACATGAACCAGCCTTCCACCGGAACAACGCAGGATTGCGCATGCAACCCGCCAGGTCGTCCTGGCGTGCACAACACGGGCCTCTCGCGCTGGGACAAGAATAGATTAATGCGCCGCTATCAGAAAAACCAATCCACGGGAAAATCGGTTTAGTCCAATTTGCATGCTGTCAACAATAATCTTTGTGTCATTAGGTCGCAAAACAAGCGCGCGTAGCCGGTCCGTTTGATGTCCCGGGCTTGCTAATTGCGATAGCCAATTTTGAGCTAATTACTTAAAACCTTGTGTGTGGCGTGATTAGGGAGGCGAGCGCCGGCGTTGGCGGCGGCGCTACGTGGTCGCCGCTAGCGCGCCTGCCGGCGGTCCGGACAATCTTGCTGCAGCGATTATAAAGGCAGGTGCCGACCCGCGAACGCGCCCTGGCGTTTCGCTTCGGCCGTTTGGTGGGCTCGCGTCGCCCTTTCGACAGCTTTCCTCCCCCTCCCCCTCGGTCTGTTCTTTTGTTTGTTTGTTTTTACGTTGACGGATCGTTACCTTACCTGTAGTGATCGACGTTGGTGTTGTTCTGTTATTCGCCACCGGGTATAGGTTGTGTTGGACAACAAGCTTGCGTGTTATGCAAGTGGTATAATTTTGTTTCGTAACATTTTTTTCGTGTAATTACACAAAATGGATTGTTGCTTCAGTTGCATGACAGCTACTTTTCTGAATAACATTGCAATTAAATGACGGAACATAATTTGACTAAACGTTTCTTACTCGATAAATGAAACATGTTTCCTTAGAGAATAACACTATAGTATCAACCACGAGAATAAATACATTTCCTTTATATGCCGTCATGTGATAAAATCAATTAATTAAAGAGAAATCTTTCTTTATAAACAAATTATACATAATAAATTATTATTCTTATTATCATTACGTTTTGTTTCATTTTATTAACACAAAAATGTCCCATGAATGCAATTCATTCACTTTCAGTATGTATCTCGTGTATGTCTACGGCGATATTTAAATATTACCGTTCTTCGTTCTAATTTACCTGCACCAGCACAAGGAAACGTAAGTCATTTTTAATAATTATTCTATCTACTCTTTCATCGCTGCCCGTATTCCATTAATCTTTAATTCATTACGCATGGCCGAAAAAGATGTTTCTCCAATCATTGATTTTCTTCAGGGACCTACTCGTACTTGCTCATTCGAAAGGAAAGAAAGTTTCCTCAGGTCGAGTTTCTCCAAGATTATTTCTTTAATTGGGAAACATCTATCTTAATAAGGAATCTTTCTTTTTAACACAAAAAGCTAATTAACGATATCTTTTGCTCCGAAGCACCTACGAAAGCCTTCCCAAGTGGTTTGAGCTAGGTGGTGCATCACTGATTACTTCGCTGGATTTAAGAACAGTCGGCTCTGAGTTATCACTTTATTCTTCTTTGATGGTTGAATCGGTAAGACAACTGTTTTTTGGTTCGATAGATTGTTTTATGAAAGCGAATTAAATAATATTTCTTTTCTACAAGTTTTTAGGCATTTTTTGTTTCACTGTGTCCGTCATCTGGATTCTACGTTCTTTGAAGAATTATGATGCTATCTCCTTTTCAGTAAAAGAAGCCCCAATATTTTCAAGATCTCATAAGATCCGCGTCTCATTTTCAGGATCTTTTATCAGCTATGAAAACATAATTATTGTTGTTTGTGCACCTCTTAGTTTCATTTGGGCATGATATATAAGGCGCTTCCAGAATGTAAATTATCCTAGGTCGTCAATAAAAAGAAAACGCAATTTCATGGAAAACATTTTACTGTAGCAGATACAGCTCATGTGGACCAGCATGTGAAACATTTGTCGTACCGTGTGATCAACATTTCTGTTCTAGATGTCTGCCACCTGGAGTAGGTTCCAGTGTATAACAGGCACTTGTATATCTGCGACACTGTGATACGCGTAATGCTGACCAAACGGGTATTTCTTGAGGTATAAGAAAATAAATAAATCTCTGTGGACGAGAAGCAGACAACTAATTCTCGGCTCCCAACAGATCTTTTGCAGCAGTTCCGCTGGGAGGTAATTGACCACAGGTCTGATTTTGTCCCCGCAGATTTAAATTGTTTTATATCGCAATGAATTTTTGTCCCGTTCAGCTCTACGCGAATCACAGTGGAGCATAATTGCAGGTGGCCGCCAAACTCTGGTGTTCAGGCGGCACACTTCTACTGCACAAATGTTGATATTAAGGTATGGCAAATGTCTCAATTCTGGTGGTGATTATGTGGCAAAATAGTGTGAGCTGGGTCTGCTAGAATACATTTTTTCCACGAAATTGTGTTTTCGTTTTGTGGATTACCTAGAGAAACTTATTACGGGGTGCAGCCAGGGAGTTGTAAATCAAGTGGAGATGTTTGAATTGAGGAATATCATGAATATTTAAAATATGGAGCATATTTGCATATTTCACATATTATGTAGTGAGTGTGAGTGCCATTGTGTACTGCAGAAGAAGATGTACGTGTATTAGTTCATTTTGACTTGTCGCAAAAACACTCGTATAATAAAACACCATGCCTGTCTGTACTGTACTAATTCGCGGCCATGTCGTACAAGTCGTAAGGCTGTAAAGAATCACCTGAGCCAAGTTGCTTTGGAATCTGGACTGTACCGGGTGTGAAAAGCATGTCGCCGGCAGTATTCGCGAAAGCACGTTCAGTGTTCATAGACCGCGTCAGCAGGTGGCGCTCGCATCCGCTCGGCCAGCGCGTCGGCGCCGCGCCATCCATATTGATGCCTTGCAAATTCGCTCTCGTGTTGAGGAGCCGACAGCAGCGCTGCCGTTGCCCGTCGTCGCTCTATCCGCTGCCGCGTTACTTTTTTGTTTAAAACACTTAGGGTTTTCGCTTAGAAAGAAGGTTGGGCTTGATACTCAACCAAATTTCGTCATTTTTCTGCGGAGTCCTGTATGTGTTAGCACTTGCTCTTATTAAGTTGTTTTATGGCATAAACATTAAATTATAATATTATCTTAAAATTTTTCGAATGACCGCTAATCTGATGTCATTTGTTTGTAATTTCATTGTATGAGATTTTTTGGATCTATTCAGTGCAGACTACAATTCGTCTTCAAGCACGAGGAAACGTGTGAGTGTGAGGTTACATCGCGAAGCGAAAACAGGGTGTACTTTTTTAGTTCGTTTAGTTTTAAATCAAAGATAAGCAAATGGACATAATCTAAAGCCCAGCAATCATCTCACATGGGTCCTTGAAAAATACGAGTATTCACTGATGATAATAATAATAAAAATAATAATAATAATAATAATAATAATAACAATAATAATAATAATAATAATAATAATAACAATAATAATAACAATAATAATAATATGTACTAGGTGATTCATAATATTTTAATGTTATGGTAGAGAGTAGAATTTGTTTGCATTGGTTACCATATCATACTTATACAAATCGTGGTAAATAAAAAGCATTTTAATTACATGCTCAAACACATCTTCAACTCTTTGTTCACAGTGAATAGTGATTGTATTGTTTCATAATTTTTAATTCCCAATCATTTCATTTGTCTTTCAGAAAGAGAACTGAACATCATGAAATCACTTTTCTGGGGGTTTTAAAATTTCCATGTAATGAATTTATGATATTTTTATACAATAATTTTATACATCTGTTCCTTTTGTGCAATGTGGCCAGAGACCAGAGTTTAGCTAGTTCTTGTTTAAACTACATTATTCGACCTCGGTGTCATAGGAGTCTGACCCAGGGTTCAAGTACGTGAAATCGAAGGCCGAGGGTTCGAGTCACGTGTAAGCAGTGTGTGAATTTATTTACCATGTGGTTTTGGGGTGACGAGCTTCTCAAACCAAAACAAATCACATCTGGACCGCGGAACTGCACGGCCCGCGGTGTAACGAACCGCTTATGTTTTCCTCTGCGCATCGCGGTTCAAATCCCGGTCGATACATATGGAATTTGCAATTGGCAAAGCGGATTCGCGGAGGTTTTTCTGTCAGGATTCCCCCGTTTCTCCAGTCTCTCATTCCACCATTCCTCCATCATCGTATCCACTATCAAACCATTCATTTCATACATGCGTGTAGGCGCTTAGGACAGAGGATCATAGTAAAGAATAGAACCGTTATTGGGATCATCATTTTTTTCTCACGATCCTACTACATAAATGTATTTGGCAAACAGAAAGAAATATTCAGTTTTATCCACTCAAAGTAGTTATTCAAAAGACCAGTAGATCTCAAGGTTGAGTATTTTTTATGTTGCCTATTTGGAGATAATGTTCCTTACTTTCTGGTTACTATGGATAAAGCATTATAACTTACCCAATGAAATTCATTTCTCGTTCCAAGTATCGCTAGCTACGAAAATATTAACAGCGAAACTTTTTTTAGACATGTTTTGTCAGAATTATCTGAAAATGTGTTTAGGGAGAATTATCTGAAATTAATTTTGTGTTTTAGTGTTTTAGGGAGATAATTTGATTGGAAGTGTCTTGTTGGAACATTTATTATTTTAAAGAATATATCTATGAATATTCTGCTTCAATTTGGTTTCCGTGAAGATATTACCTTACACTCTGGCCATTTACCTATTATATCAGTTATAATTCAGACTGTTGAATTTAAGTATATGCCAAAATTTCTAGGCCAAGATTGGAGGGCAGAAAATGAAGAGACGGATCAAGCAAAGGCAGAGAGGTGGAAGGCGGGGAGACAAAATGCTGAAAGGCTAATGGCGGGGAGACAGAAGGCGGAGAGAGAGAGAGAGAGAGAGAGAGAGAGAGAGAGAGAGAGAGAGAGAGAGAGTCCCGAGGAGAAGAGTGAGACGACGGACAGTGAGGGACGAACGACGGAGAAACAGATGAAGAGGAAACAGTGAGAGGAGAAGAGGTGCTGCTTGGGGGGGGGGGTCTGGTGACGGCGGCGGCGTCAGCTTTCGTGGGGAAAGGGGTATTGGTTTAACCGCAACGGCGGCGTCGTTGGCGGCAGCGACGGCGGCACCAACGGCGAGAAGGAAGATAGGCGACGCGCTGAGCTCGCCGCCTCTTAAACGGCCCTTAAACACATAAATTACGCAGTATTTGATTAACCGGTTGCGTCGCGCCGCCGCGACGGGCCCCGCTTGCGCAGACACGAGCGCAAGAAACGGTCGCATGCCCCCTGCCCTCTGTTAGCCTCTTCGTTCGTTAAACTGCGCGTGTTAATTGTATGAATGTGTAGCCAGTGAATACAATGTCTCAAATAATGAAATTCGTGGTCTGGTACGCAGTGCCTCTGTGCACTTAGAGTAACCTTATCAGTGCAGGGTTTTTCACATGAAATACAAATAAGTCAATATGTCACCGATGTCGGAGTCTGCGTTACAGTGTCTCAAAACAAACCACGACCAAGTGACCCGACAATTGAGTCCACGTTTTTTTAATAATATTAAATTAAGCTTAAGATTTCCTTCAACACTATATCTGTAATAGTAGTATGTGGGCAATGTACATCACAGTATAGCACGGTTTCTTTCAATAATACCTGTAAGTTATTGTTAAATTCCATACCATTTAGCCTGAGATAAATTGTCCAATCTAAGCTTTATACTCTTTTTTTTAATTAAATCATAATCCAGCAGCCGGTGTTCATGTTGTAAATGAAGACGAAGACACTTGATTGATCGCAAGAAAAAAATATTTAATAACTTGATTAGCTACTCGAGCAATCAAGAAACGTAGGCAATCTTTATAATCGTACGTCTGTGCGTCCATTACATTGTTTAAAATTTTGAGAAGAGAATGAAGTCAATATATTGTAGGGTAAAGTAATCGGTTAGCATTTGTCTCTAAATCGTAATGCGTTTCCGTGGATAGTGAAAACATTTTCAAAAGAGATTGTGAAAATTCCGTTTATGTTATTGAACTCTCTGTGAAACAATTTATTCTATTTTGAACATTGCTAATATGTCTTGATATTGCCTCAGCACACCTGTTTTCTCTTTCCGCTATATTAAGTACGACACTTCAAAAAAGACGTGCAAGATTTGCCGCCTCGACTCTTTAAACCCATGTATATTCTGCCTTGTTGTCCTTACTCGTTTTTTATTTCCTCTTTGCTCACGCTGCATTTATTTTTACACCCTCTGCCGTTCATACGGTTTGTACCAGATAGCTTGACCACAATCTTCACTCCTAAGCACGTACGGCTCCAACTATTCCATTGCATAAGTCGTATCCGGTCGCTAATGGAGGTTTTCACGACTATAAGCAATGAAAAGCCGAGTTTATGGAGATAACTTCCACACGCGAGCCGATAACAAGGTTAGTTAACTTTTTCTTCCCAGAGTAGCCTGGAGCGCTGCGAGCAACCGCACGTAACTTCCACTTGGGAAGTTGCCCGAGGCAGTGAAATATGGAACTTCATCCTCGAGTGCAAAACGCTCCGTCTTAAGAGCGCATCTCTGTATTTTTAGTTTCCGAGTGAATTTTGGTGTGCGTTCGGGCGCGGCGCGGCGCGAATTATGTCCCTGAAAGTCGTAACTAAGCTTCTGCTCCATCTATTTTGTAACAGGGAATGACCCCTACCTTTTGCTGGGCGGCATTTAAGTAAATTTTCACGAAATGTGCGATTCATGGTTTTGTTAGTTTGATGCATCTTTCCTTTTTTAATGAACTTGAGAGAATGAAAGTCAATGCATGACTATAAAATTGAATATTGTATTCCTTTTTTGTGATTTCAGTGGGTTCACAAGAAGACTACGATGTTTAATGAGAAAATTCTCAGTGAAACGTAACAATGTTTTTTTTTCAAATTTCTGATTACTTAGGACTAAGCAAAGTAAAGGCTAAAGGTAAATATTTTATACTAAAGTCACAAAGAAATACGCCCAGTAGTGTTATTTTTTCTAAAATAATTCACTTTGTGAAATCGAATTCTTTCGGCGCCAAGAACTAATAAGTCCCATAAATTTGCAATCACGGAATTTTAAATGCATCTATGTCTGTATTTTTTTCTGAGTACGTGTTTATGGTGTACGAGTACGTATGGGTAGTTAAAGATGCGAATACCGCTCCAACTTCAACCCCCGTATCTTTTACTACAACAAAATCTGTATATTTTAATTCATACTTATTAAGTAAATTTTCACGAAATGTTTAGGCGAGAGACAGCTCTTCTTTGTTATCTACCTCGCGGTGAAATGACATTAAAGTGGATCACTGATGATAAAACTGAATGCACTAATTAGTCCTTCTTGTAGTTTTCAGAGAAATTAATTGTAAACTCAAATTAATCCAAAAAGTTAATAATGTTAAGAAAAATAAGATTATGCGGAACCGGTGTGAAGTATTGTTTGTATTTAGAAATGTTTGGGTCAATGTGCTATTTGCTACCCAAAATCATCTCGAATTTTAAGCATGATAAAGTATCGAATGGAACAAATCCATAAATGGGTTCGATCCTTCTAGTTTTAGTGAAAACAAAATGTTTTAAGGAATTCTGTACAACCATCTTATCCTTCTGCGCTTCTGTTCCAAAAGTTCCAAACAATTTTATGAGTAGAAATACACTGGTAGAGTGCAGTCAGGTTCCCACAGGCCGGAGGGAGAAGAGAACAAGGCACTTTAACGTGAATGACTGCGCTCCCTTGTTCGAATGCTCATTATTAATAATTGCTAATAAAACTTTAAATATTCCTTCTGGTTTATATTCTATAAATAAGGCAAGTTTTACTGCCCACAAAACTTACTTTTTTTAATCTGGAATAAATCTCCGGAGTTGCTTGCTCGCCCGAGGAGCAACCCCTGAGCAACGGCTATAAACACGACGAGAGGGGAGCTGACCACGGCCAATTTCGTAGAGAACGCCCCCCTGCAGGAGCTGCGCGCTTAGTGGTTGTGGTGGTTGTGGTGATGAAGTGCGCAGCGACATCGGTGAGGGAAAAGATGCCTCAGTATCGATCACCAGGCTTATGATTGCCTAGTTGTCCACAAACCTCTTAATTTGAACTCGAAACCGTTGGAGTTAGTACTGAGACAAAAATATCTAATTGGAAGTAGGAAATGGTATACATTTATTCGTAATTTAAACATTTTAAAACATTTTTTTCTGGCTGTAAATACGTTATACTTTGATTTAAAGATGAGTGCGTTGCTTTACTTCGAGATTTATTTATGGCCAGCTGATTCCCCGCTGATGCTCTGCTATTTATTTATCACAATCATTTATTAAGCAGCATTGCCTACTGTGCATGCCCTGACAACACCGTATGCCCTAGCCGCTCTGCCCCAAACCATCCGCACATTCAGCCCATCCAATCAATTCCGATTATCCCGCCCACTTCCGACCCGCATCGTCCAGTAACGATGCCGACTCTATACGTTGGGAGTTGCACCGCTTCTAGAAATATTTTGTGGCCTTACCAAATTTGGGATAACAATTTAGCATATCCAACCTTCTTGCATTTTTTCTTGTCTTCTCATAGTGTTCACATACAGTTTGAAAGCATTCCCTCCAGTGGTTCAAAAGAGAATGTGGAACAACGACATACATTCATACATACATTTTGTAAGAAGATTTTCAATGATATTCCCAATTTTTTGTGGAGTCGTACAAAACAAAACGTGAGAATGCGAGTGTTCCCTTAAGGTTTTTAACTATTTCAAAATTAAATAATGTCTTGATATCTCTAGCACTATTCAAAGCAACCTACATAATATTACAAATGTAACACTGTAAGCTTTCAATGCACTAAAACACTTCACCTAAATTTTAAATATGTGGTAAATTAAATATGTCGTTTCATCACAAGGCAGTACCTCACACCATTAAAAGTTGTTTACAAAACCTTTTATACAAATTATTTTATTACAAAATCAATACTAACGTTCTTCTAAAATCTCACCAAGAAATGGTGATTGACTTCAAGTTCTACTCTTCGTTCTACTGTTTTTGTGTTCATGACAATCAATGTTCAATCACGTGTTTTTGACATTCTTGTAAGAAGACAGTTTCTCGAACATTTGACAAATTTACATTGAAGGCGTCAGATCGGATCCATATGCTTTACCAAAAAGGTGTGAGGACGGAACTGTGAAAGCAAAACGAGCATAACACGTCAGAGCAAAGAATGTTGCCGTTAGTATCTGCACATAATAATAATTTTTTTCTTGATAATGGGCCGTTCACAATTTTCATAGCAAAATCTTTTTCACTCTGCATATTTCGATAATGTAGTTCCATTGTTTCAATGTCTTAAAACCTCCGGACCTTCTTTGCAATATCTCCAACACAATTTCAGAATGAAAAGTGATTGATGATTAAATGTATAGTATTTTTATGATTTAAATATCATATGTAATTATTACAAAACACACATGAACACAATATAATTTTCCCTCACTAAGCTTATGAAGAATGATACATTGTATTTTTTTCACATACGTATTTTTAAGGGGAACTGACTATCGGTGTGTGTATAATTGGACCATGAAATTGATCCTGAATTATAATGGAATGATGATTTCCTTTGTCGTATTATCTGCTTCCCTGCGAGTGCTGAGGAAGTTGCAAGAAACAGCGATGACATTCGCAATAGAGCCTTCTGTTGGCTGCAGTGCAAGCGACGACAAACGTCCTAAGTGGCGGGCTCCGCTGACAGTAACGGCTGCGACCGCGGTCAGCGAGCGTTTTGTCACGTGACTCGCGTGTCCTGTCGCCATTAGTCCGCTGCGCCCGGCGCGAGGGTCGACCTCGTGTCCTGCGTGCCCTGCGCCCTATAAAGTTGTTTCCTTGTTCCTCGCTCTCCCCGCCAAGGAAGTCGTCCTCCCTGTGACGCAGTGCGGCGAAAGTTGTGTGGCAGAAGCGATGCGTATTAAAATGAAAAATAAATAAATAAATATAGACGTAATTACAACGTTTCAACTGTCAAAAACTCCCTTCCCTATACATCTTATTTAATTAAACATAGAATTAAAAGTGGTCTATTATTTCATCTTCCAAGAAAAACAATTCAGTATTACAATTTTGTCTTTAGGACCACAATGAATTTGTGATTACAACGTAGCAAAGCGAATTACATTATCAGTCTTACAAGCAATTATAATACTTGGTGTCCAAATCAAGATGTATGTAATATGTCTAATTCGTTTTGGATTCATATTTCTCATTATCTATCGGCAACAAACGTTACCTATACTAATTCAAAAGGCAACATCACTTGAACTTTATACAACATTCCCTCATTTTCTCACAGACTTTTCTCTGTCAATTTTTGCGCTATGGTTCTAATTGCCCAGTCCAATTGGTGGTCCCAACTTCTAGAACGACTCTTATCTCCTCCGTTTCTCACCCTTTTGCAATTGTACTCGAGTAGCTCATGCGTGGCTCCCGAGGTCAGTGAAAGCGCAAAATTCTGTGCAGATCTGGTTTAAACCTTTCTTACAACTCAATAAACATATTCTTCGTAAGGGGATTATACATTCTTGTGAAGGGCTTGGAATAGTAAGAAGATGGCCAAATCGATAAATTAATATTTACGAATAAAGGAAGTTTTGCTGTGGCTGTTTAACGTATCTATTACTGGACCAATCCTTTCAATTCAAGAACTTCCAGGTTTCTGGAAACTTGAACTTGAAATTCAAGAACTTGAAATTTCCTGTCATATCCTTAGCAATTCTTGTACCCTTCCCCTAGATATTTCGTTCCAGCTACACTGGCGTTTTAAAAAATATATTTTTTCTGATAATTTGTTTGGTATAGCCTTCGACACGGAGCTCGATATACACTTCATAACTTGACTGGATCGAGAGGAGCGTTATTACGAGGGAAATATGAAAACATTTTAATGAAGTTACACATTTTCTGATGGAGGGAATTATGAGGTGGAATTAAAAGACGGAATTATTAGCGGGAATTATGGGGGGGGAAATTATTAGAGGGGATTGTGAAAAGGATTTATGGGAGGAAAATATGAAAAAAACAAACCAGGTCAAGTTAACAACTTGTTAATTAATAAATAAGAAAAACCGAAGCATTAAAATTTTGGTAAAAAAAACTTGTATGTGCCCTGGTTTTAATGATCCCAGGCGACAAAAAGCCCACGGGCCAACCGCTCTCGGCCTTTTGTCGCCACTCAATCATTAGACGCTCAATCAACGCCCTTGCTGCATAAATAAATATTTTATTCAATTTTGAAACACCACCCTTCATAAATATTCCCCGGAGCCGTACCACGCCATGAAGCGACAGTCCACTTCCAGTGATCCAGCGCCTTCGTGCGCGGTCGGCGAGAGCCAGCTGAATGGAGCGTCGCGCCCCGCCCCGCCCCGCCCCTCGCCCCGCCCCGCCCCGCCCCGCCACGCCACGCCACGCCACGCCACGCCACGCCGAGGCCGCGCGCCGCCCCGCGCCGCCCCGCGACCTCACGCCCCGCGCCGCCCCGCCCCCTCACGTCCCGCCACGTCCCTCCCCGCCCCGCCGCGCCCCGCCACGCCGCGCCACGCCACGCCACGCCGAGGCCGCGCGCCGCCCCGCGCCGCCCCGCCACCTCACGCCCCGCGCCGCCCCGCCCCCTCACGTCCCGCCACGTCCCTCCCCGCCATGCCACGCCGCGCCACGCCGCGCCACGCCACGCCACGCCACGCCCCGCCACGCCGAGGCCGCGCGCCGCGAGTGATGATGCATCCCCGCCACACGTCCGCGCGTTTCTCAACCTCCGCGCCCTTCACGCCCCGTCACGCGCGGCTCGGCGGCGCGCGTATCGCGTTTCGTCCGCGAAAGGTCGAGATCGTTGCCGGTGTCTGGACGAGGCCCTTCCCGCCTTGCTCTGACCCTCACCCCGCCTCCGCACGCACGCACACACGCGCCCGCCTGGTAGCGAGTAGTAATGCGACATCGATAACAAAACATCGATGTTCAAAATTAAAACATCGATACACGGATTAAAAACCATGGATATTTTTCAACATCGATGTTTTTAGACTGGAGTAGTAACCTCTACATTAAATTCGTGTTCATTAAAATTTAACACAAGGTGGTCGTGTTTATCAATTCGCGAAATAAAGACATGAGAAGGGGCAGACCCTACACACACAGCGTGTTTGTTGACCATATCTCAATGTGCGAAATGAAAATAAAGAAAGAGAAAATACAAGGGCATGTTGTTCATCTCGGGCGAGAGAGTTCGGTCGCTGTAGGTAGTGCCAACAGCGTTCCTTTGGTTCCGACACATTAATAACAGTGTTATTATCAATTATTATTTCATATTTTAACTTTTACATCGAAACTTCGATGTTAGAAAAAATATCGGTGTTAATACATTTATGTTTAAAATATGGATGTTTCTACAAAAACATCCATGTTTTGAAAACATCGACTTCCATGTCGCATCTATAGTAGCGAGAGGTCGTGAACGCAACCTACCCGGGCAGTTCGCCATCGGTGGCCTTGTATGGTATGGTGATGATACCGTTTATGGTTGTTTGGATGAATTTCGGTTCAAACTCCGATTGATCCACGTAGAAATGTATGGACAAAGTGGGTTTGCGGAAGTATTTCTGGAAGTTTTTTGTGTTCCTTATTCCACCATTGCTACATCATAATTCTTAACATACATTCGTAATAACTAGAGGGCGGATTTTAATGAACTCTCATCTTTTTTTTCTTTTCATTTTAGAACAATGCCGTTTAGTATAGAAATTCATTTTATGTTATGACGATACGAAATGTCCTTTCTTTCATATATTTTGTGTAATAAGCAATTTCTTACCTTTTACGTCATTTTTCCCGCATTTCTAGCTGATTTCAACGATATTAATATCATTTCTATTGTACTTGCTTCAAACAATATTTACGAGGTGCAACAAAATGTTAACCACAGAATACTTGAGTAGCCTATTCGATTTCTTTGCTCATATACTGCAATGTCATGGTGAATACTGTGTGATCTAAGGTTCCTGTGACGTTTATCAGCACCATTGTCAGTTCGGCCAATTTCGCGATAAATAAAGCCAGAGATTTTCTTTTAAAGAACAGTCCAAACCAAAGTTCGCAAACTGAGGTGAATAAAACTTGCAGCGGTCTTCAACAAAAGGACGAAGCCTTGATTATATTAGTAACATTTTCATTGTTTTTAAGGCATTTTTAAAGTATTTAAAGAGCATTTATTGATTAGTTTTGGCACTCATTAACCTGCTCGTCGAAGTCATTGCCCCATTTCTATTAATAACCATAGGCTCTGCTTTCGCAAGAAATGTATACCCACGTGATAACCAGCGACTGTGCACTAATCTGAGCTGGTCTGTACGCTATCGAAGTCTTGTACCGTGGTGGTGACACCGGTTGTGGACATTGTTTGGAAGAAACCTTGGTTGAAACCCCGATTGATTCCCATACAAATTGTAATGGACAAGCAGGCTTGCGGCAGGTTTTCTCGGGGATCTTCTGTTCCGGGTGATGGGGAGGAAGGCCACTTAATGGGTACCGCAGTGGCCGCACGTAGGGAATGAATCGACTTCGGTTGGGGGAGAGCTCTTAGTTCGGCCACCTAAAGAATGGTTTTCTCAAAACTTTCGAGAGATGTTAGAGAAACAATTCTCACACACACATTACTGCTGCATTCCAACATTATTAATTGAAATAGGGAATGGACTACAAGCGGTATGTTATAAAAGGTCAAAGATTCCGTTTCTCATGTTAGTTGATAAAATTACCAGACAAAAGAGATATATCATTAATTTAGTCTTAGTTTAAAGTTTTGTTGTACACAGCCTCAATCAATGATACACGTGTGAACACTATTATTTACAATATAGAGGGATGATTAATAAATTTAAAATAATTTATTATTTATATATAATTTACTCAATATTCAATAATATAATGTTTAATGTTGTCATTGTTGTTTATTGATGAATGATTTGTCCTTTGGTCAAGTGAATGTTTCATGGTATTCCCACTCCTACAAAAGGAGTTAGGCAATGTATTATCCGTTTCCTCGGTTCAAAACAAGTGATTCCGATCGACGACCGTAGCTCCGTGTTCCCTTGTCAAAGATAATACTCCTTTCGCAACACCAAGGCTGCGGAGATTGATTACGTATGAATACAGATAATTTAACTTTCCTCTCTTGCATTTTTCAAATCTACCAGTTGCATTCTCTCCCCCACTGAGGTAAATGGCGGCTCGCCAGCAAAAATAGTTGAAGTGCTAATTCATCAGTTTTTTAGCTTTTTTTTTTTTTTTTGCTAGACCATTCCGGAAATTTCATGAAGGCAACTAGAACATTTGTGAAAGAGCTTTCATTAGCATGTTTGATATTGTTATGCATAACTGATATGGAAGAACCTTTCCTCCTTTTTTTATCACGAGTAGCATCTGATGTAGCTGTCTATAAGCCTCGGAAAAGAAAAAAATGAAGAGCAGGTGTGATAGCCTGAGTCTCTCGGGTGGCAGTGCAACCTACTACCACTACTGACGGACTTAAGTGGCTCAGGGCATCAATTGATGTCATTGTAGTGCCTCAGAGAGGGCGGTCCTAAGGTTCAGGCTTTTCGACACTAGCTAGGTCGAAGTAAGACTGTATGGAGGAGAATTCTTGCGCCGCCGGCTGCTCAATTGGTTTCTCCAATCAACACAAAGCAAATTCCCGAGCAGTACCACGACAAACGGGACAAGGACCACGCGCGATATTTCCTACCACTTCCTTGTCATGTACTCTTCCCTTACACTTACGTACCCTACACAACCGCACATGTCCGGAGACCAGACTGGAGATTCGAGCTTGTCCCGGCTACGACAGTGCCCCACCGGTGGGAAATACCTGGTTAACGAAATCCCGCAAGCCCACAGGTAGTTCGGCGCCGGATCTTGCCATTCAGCGGGGGAAAGATCACTCCCACCATCCTCCTCCTCCTGCTCCTCCTCCTCCTCCTCCGTTCTATACAACATGCACTATACTTACGGGACTAATGAACTGGCGCTCCAGTAATCACTAATCAATCCGTCAATCATGATTGATAATGAACATTTCCTACTTTTTTATCACGAGCTGCCTCTGATATAGGTCCAAATAGCCATCTGAAAATTATAAGAAAAATTAAAGAGGACATATGATAAGCCAGACTCTCTCGGCGGCAGTGCAGTCCACTGCCATTGCCACAGTGGCTCCTTCCTCTTGTTTCGAGCGCGGACGTGCGGGCGCGTGGCGCAGTCGTGAATGAAGGGCCATTCACAGCGTGATGAGTCTGCCTCCCGCGCTTTCGCTCCTGCGCCCGGTGAGAAGGCGGTGACCACCTTCTCGGGCGATGCGTCACCAGCGGACAGCAGCGAGAGGCGATGCGCTGCGTCACACGCGCTTTGCAATGGCTTGCGCAGCGCTCGCGCGAGGAACCTGAGATGCAGTACAAGCCGCGTCGGGTTCGCTCGTAGGGAGTCGAGGTGCACTGGATCTAAGGATCCTCGCATTTCTACGGTGGCGGTTTTTTTTACCATGTCTCAATGCGCGAAATGAAAATGAAAAGACTGGAAATGCCAGGGCATGGAGGTCATCTCGGGGGAGAGAGATCGGTCGCTGAAGGTAGTGCAAACAGTGTTCCTTTGGTTCCAACGCATTAATAACAGTGTCAATTATTTTTTCATATTTTAACTTTTACAGAATTGTGATCATGGGAAATCACATTGTGATCGTTAAGAAACAAACCCCTCTCGGAAAAGAAAAAAACATTGGAAAAGAAAAAAGTCGATTACAAAACATCAATGTTAAAAAAGCATCGGCGTTAATACATCGATATTTAAAATTGGGGAGGGAAGGGAGGGAAGTTCTCAATATATCTTCTTCTTATAAACATAATTACCCAATAAAATATTTGATTTGATGTTTGAGGGGAAAATGTATATTTTTCTAGTTGGTAGCTATGAGAAAATTTACTTAGACCGACTTTAAAATGCGTGCAATTTTAAGGAACGTGGAAAGGATTCAAAATCGCTCTGAGGAGAAAGTGACAGCCGTTTCCTCGTGGCCTGCCTTTCAATCGAGGAATACTGACGCCTGGCTTTTAATCGAAGTATCTGATGAGTTTGACGTTGCTTTCTGTTCATCGCGAGGTACAATAGACTCCTTGTATAATTGAAAACCTTTACTTTTAAATTTATCTACCAATGTTTTAGTAGAATTCGAAACAAGTTGTGCTAAAATAAAACAATATCTTTCTCGCAGAAATTGCAATGCTTGCGTAAAATTATAATATTGTATTGGAATTTGAATTCTACTATAGGAATGTCACCATGCATTTTTCAAATAACTACTACAAACTCGACGTCAATTTATTAACGTCGTCGCACTTGTGAAAAATGTTTAACTTTTTGTGCACATATTGTCAACATTTTGTTTATGAACACGGAATCCGGATGATGTTCACCAGAACTACGTAAAGAAACTATCGGAAAGAGCTCGAATATAGTTACCACCATAACACTGCTCGAAAGTTCAAATTCCTTTTATTCTCACACTTCATCTTATTAAATATATTCCTTAAAATCCACAACATATACACCATACGAACATTTGTAAAGTGTTGTGAAAAACAGTACTTAAAGAAATATTCAATAAACACGTTTTTGATGATTTTAAAGTTTCTCCAAATTCATTCATTTTCATTGTTGTCAAGAACTTTAGTTTTAGAATATTTATATTTTATTACAAACAATATATTTTCTGGTGATTTTAGATATGATTTATTTCTGTTTCATTATGTATGAAATTGCTATTAGTCAATCTCAAAATTTGAAATTAATAGTAAATTCTGGTCCAAAAAGCGTTATGTTCATAGAGTTAATCAATACTCGTTTTTCTCTCTACTACTTTCACTAATAACTTTGTTACGACATATCGGCATGAACGTAGTTATAACACACATACCTTATTCCTGGATCCTACTAATTTATTTTTGTCTCACCCACAATCATTTATACTTCACTAAAGATGACAATTTTCCGTAGAATCACACTGTGTAATTTACTAGGGCTTCCCAGTACAACACCGCAGTTTGAAATACTGACAAGTAGTTTTCTCGTTGATTTCAAGAACTATTCGTGTGACGGCGATATCTTACGAATTGCCAGTGAAACCACACTCCGACGCGGCTAGAAACGTCAGTGCATTATTGTCGGAAACAAGGTATAGTGCAGAGAGGAACACATGCAGCACGTGGCAATTGTCCAACGACCGGTGATAGTGAATGCGCCAGACGTTCAGAAACTCGGAGATGACTCTTGTTAAGAAGAGGAAAACCAAAGAAATCGATTGAATAAACTACTTCAAAAGAAACATACGACATATTAGATTGCCTGTGTCGACTTGTCCGATAGGAGATGAGAGAAACATTTATCGGTTTGGTTTAACTCTTCACACAGGTTTCCGTCAGCCTATGTTGCGAGCAGATTGTTTCGCAGTGTTTCAATTTCTCTATCTCCCCACGTCTAGATACGTCATCATCCCCAATGTCCCTTGACGGGTTCATCTACTTGAAAGACACACCTGTAGATGGCAATTTACGAGAGGAAGAGATCCTCTCTCAGTTAGTAGAGCACCACGATTAGTTGGCCTTACAAGAGGAAAAGGCTGACACTTTCACCTCGGAGCGATTTTGAAACCTCGCCACGTTCCTTAAAATTGCACGTATTTTAAACTCGGTCAAAGTACATTTTCTCTTAGCTACCAACTAGAAAAATATTCATTTTCCCTCAAACATCAAATCAAATATTTTATTTGATAATTATGTTTAGAAGAAGAAAATATAATGAGAACTTTCCTCCCTTCCCTCCCCTGAGAGACCGCCACCGTAGAAATGCGAGCTCCTTATATCCAGTGAACCAAGCCCTACTCATAGTCTGATGGACTCCACTCTGAGCGTTAGTGCAACTCTTGACGTCCCGGATAGTTTGTTAATTGTTCCGAATATATTCAGTAAGAAGATGTACAGGAGACGCGATGTACAAGCAACATATGGAGTTCGCTGAGAATTTGTAGGAACAAAGAAAGTAGTAAAATATTTTTTTGTATTCCAGCATTATAAAAGAACCTTTTCTGTTGCAAGAAATCATTCTTAATCGGGCATTTTACGGCACAAATGATGACGTATTAGGTTTTATGTTACGAATGATTGCGTCATAACACATTCAGTCAATCTTAGCGAGAGAATCGGGGGGAGGTAGAGCTAAAAGGAATAGCTGACTACCTTTTACTCGCACGATGTCAAATACCCCAGTCGTCACAGGGAAGTTGTTTCGCAAAATTAAGTTTGATTCTCTTATAAATGTATAAAGCTGTTATACAAAAAATATAGTATGCAACTCGTTTATAATGTTGCTTTATTACATTCGTACAAATTTAAAACAAATCATGTACTCATGCAATAAAGCTTAACATTATAAAGTAATTGCATAAACTACTATTTTTAGGCTGAAACATGGAGTGGGAAGTGCAATAAAATTAAAAGTACCGAACGTGTTTTGACCTGCGATCTGTTGATAGTTGATAAGATCTAACACTCAGGACAAACGTTTTGTTGTATATCCACGATGGCGGGCGGAAGGGTACATCCCTCGCAACGTCGTCTCTAAACGCCTTGCGCTTGCTGTAGGAGACCTCCCGTCGCCGAAAGACATCATAGGCACATTGTTCTACAAACCTCCCCAGTGTTGTCCTTCCTAATGTTAAGACAGTATAAACTACCCCACGGTCTGGATCTAAACACCCTTATTATTGTTGAACAACTGATCACTGCAGATGATTCATGAAAGGAATGTTAAGACCAAATTGAGAAACGAGAGAATTCGCGCACTCCGTGACGTATTTTTAAAGCGCAAGGTTTGAAATTTATCGAACGATGTCAAATGACCGCCTTGAGAAAAATTCTAGAATTCTGGAAGACGAAAATTCTCAACTAACAGCACTTAACCAACGGCGAATTTCTTATATGTTCAGGACTCGGATTTAGAACCTACCGGTCTTCCAAGCGTTAGTTGAAGAGTCGCAACTACGTAAGCTAATGTACCCGGAGGAATATTGCGTCAGAAAGAAACGTAACTGATGTACTATTCAATCTATCCATCATGATTGCAAATTTGTAGAAACGTAGATGAGACATTGATGTACTACGAACCGCGAACGAAAGCTGCTACGCGTCTGTCGTTCACGGACAGTCAATGCGACGCGGAGGACGCATTGTGCATGGCAAATGTCCAGAAGCATCAGGTAGCACACGCTCGGATCCACGGAGAAGGATGTGAGGAAAATTTCTCTCACTAAAATTTTTCAGTGACTATTAATGTTAACTTGTCTAAGAACTTTCAATCACAAATAATTTCGGACAATCTATAAAACGAATAAAATCGTATCGCAGCATCAGCTGAGTGTAGCCTGCGACATTTTACAAAAACATTTTGAATTTCCCTCCCCAAAATTTGTCTCTGGATCCGCCCCTGGGTAACAGGATTCAAATTTCAGGCACATCAAGTGGAATTTGTGGCAGACTAAGCTAAATCGGTTTGAATGGGTTTATCTGCTTATCCTGCCTTTCAATCCACCACTTAACGGCATTATTCACACCATTAAACATCTATAACCCAATTATCTTATCGTTATCCTCCAACCCGTCATTTTCATGTCCATCCACGTCAAAATTATCAGTTTGCCACTTCCGCCATCAAAAAAAAATGTAAACCCGCCATTATGAAATAAAAAATCGTCACTACCACCTCCACTGGCGCGTAATTTCTTTCATCACTCGAATTTAGAACTTTCCTCTCTACAAATTAACAATTTTCCGACCTTCCGTTGCAGAATCGAATGCACCAGGGTTCTCCGCAATTTCGAGGAATGTACACGCGACCTTGATGTCCTACGAATTTCGAATGAAAGCCTCAACGCGTCCGTCGTTCGCGGAAAGTCGGTGCGGCGCGGAACACGCGCTGCGCATGTCAATTGTCCAGCGCTCGGCGGCGCTTCGTACGAAGATCTACTGTCGCCGGAAGCACTCGGCAGCGGCGATGGTGAAATGGTTAGCGTGTGAGCAAAATTTCTCTCCCTAAAATTTTTCAGTGACTATTAATTTGAACTTGCCTTGGAACTTTCAATCACAAATATAGCCAAGTGTTACCCGATCGAAGCCTTGGGTTCAAACACGATCGATGCCGTAGGTTTTTAAGGGGAAAAATGTCCTCCGTACGCCTTCCTTCGGAGGGGAAGTAAAACCGGCTGCCCCATGTTAGTAGATTTACTTGCATGTAAAAGATCCTCAAGCCTAATTGAAGCCTCTGTGCTAAATTCAAATCGCCTGTCCGTCGTTCAAGAAATACCTCCTTTCTCCACTAGTTGGTGAAAGGAGCGTAGCGAAATTTGCGTGTTCAGATGGAAGAGCGGGCCTGATGGCCCAAGTCTCGTCATGACAAATAAGGCATCAATTCACTTCATTTCAATTCACTCAGTACGACACGTCGCTCAACGCATTTCCAAGATCTTTACTGACGACACGACGGAGCTGCCGTTTGTCACGTCTCAATCGTCAAAGCGTCACAGTTACGTTTTCGTCGACTTCCAGTCGATCGCTTCTACTTTGATAAATAATGGACTTTCTCGACAAGAAAATATATAACAAGTTCATTTCAAGACTTCTGTCTGCAGTTCACAACTTGCAACAACTTCTTGAACACTTAGAAGTTATTACTCCAGATGTTCCTAGCATAACATGCATACGTTTGCATAAACTCACATTTCCGTGGGACTGAGAACTTTTCGGACTTGCCTCCACGACCTTGCAAAGCATTCTGCTTGTTTAGTTAGGATCTTCTGTCATATTACCTCGTTGCTAGCAGAAGGCTACTCACAACGGTACTGCGTGGTGTTTTAACCCCTATGATAGGAAACAATTGACAACGATAACATGCTACATTACAACCTGATCGACCAGATACATGGGAATTGAAGAAGCAATACGAAGCGCCCTGACCGCGTTTGAAGACTCCATTGTTGGTTTCACTATTTTATTTGTAAAATTAGATAAATTAAAACAAAACAAAAGAGTATGTAAAAGATTAAAAGTATGATTACGATGCCGGACAAAGGTTTATTATGAAATGAAACGTACCACTTACGAATTGTTTTTCAAACGTTATTCATAATACTTTTAAGGTGTCTGAGTTAGCACCACAGATTTAATTTACAATGCCGGCATTTTTGCCATTTATTCGGACTTTATTTTGGGCCACAATAATAAATTTTAAAGTTATATGTATATATTTTAATGTATGTCTAGAAGTAGGAAGGAGTTTGAAGTTATATTGCAAAAAAAAGAATTACATTTTTATGTTGACTAACAAACACATTTGCTGAGTGCGGCACACTTTCCAACTTAGGAATAACTTGCGAAGGAATGTGACGTGAGATCCGAAGATTCCTTTATGATCAGCCTTAGTCTCTTAGACGCTTCCGCATCTTTGACAGGATTGATTCTTTGTGAGACCACTTCTAAGAACTGGAGCGAAGATTGGGTTGAATCAATAACTGATTAAATTCATAACACACACACACACACACAGACAATTAACAAACGAGTTCCACGTGTGTTTTATTATTACACTTTGACGAGGTAGGTAAATGCGTTCTATCGGAATCACATAGAAGTGTTGTTTTCAAACATTAACATATTTGGTCCACCATCTGAAAATTAAACGTCAAGGTCAATGACGCCGCTGAGTGTGTATGTGTGTTGTTACTCGCATACGTCTACATTCATGTGTGTGTGTATATCAGCGCCCGCGTCTACTACGCAACTAACACATCCAGCCGCGAGCTTCACCGCCGACGCTCTGACAAGCTGTCGAGAAACAAACGCCGAACGAAAAGCGCGTCGGCCGCGTGGCGCGTGGCGTTTGAGATCAAGCAACGCGCTGTGAAAATGTCTGGTCGGCAGACAGAAAGCGGAAAACCGCCGCGTGCCTCGCCGACATTGTCCCGGCCGTCGCTGACGCCATATCCACCGCCGCTGCAGCTCACCACCGTTGCTGCCGATCGGAGTAACAGCGGATCAATCAAAATCGCCATTCACTAGCTGGGTCGAATTCGCCGCCGGCTGGAGTAGAATTCTAGCGGCCGGCTGGTCTGGTCGGCAGTTTGCAGTGGTTTCTCCCGTCAACACCAGGCGAATGCCGGAGCAGTATCCTAACAAACGAGCCACGACCGCGCGCCATCTTCCCTTCCTCTTTCTTGTCCTATCTTTATCCGTTACACACGTTTACACTTACAAATACAACTCTACCACACAGGTCGCGAGACCAGACGAAAGCTTTGAGCTGGTTACGGATGGAGCGGTGCCCCACCGTTGGGAGATACCTGGTTGGGAAAAACCCACAAGCCTCCGATTAGGTCGCCACCCAATGGGAAAGATCACCCCCTCCTTACGCTATAAAAACACTACACTTACGACCTGAGCTCTTTTAAACATACGCTACAATCACAAATGCACTACAATTACCAGTTGACGTGCCAGGAATCACTAATCAATCAATCATAATCGACAATGCTCTAAGTTTCCCGTGCAGGGTTTTGGAGTTGTAATTCCAAAAACACCATGCGGAATATGTATGTTAGACCAAGTGTATTCTGTTTAAATAATGTAAATTGTAACATAAATATACATATATAGAATATTCAATACGTATAGTGTCTTGATATTGATCAGTTGTTCATCGAATATTGTAAAGAACATTCAATTACTCTTCAAAAACAGCTCTCAATATCTCGTTGTTAACGGGAACAGTGGTTTGACGAGTGATGCTTTCTTGTTGTGGTCCATGTACACGCATGCTTATTTGTCTGCAATGTAAACTTATATTTTTGCTTGCAAAGGTAGACATAAATATTTATAGAATCATGTTTTCACAATGGGTGTAACTTACTCATGGTTATGGCAGATTTTTCGAGGTTTTTGATATTTCTCTTTCGCTACCTTCGATTTCAGCATTACGCCATCATGGAAACGTATTCAGTATTCCCTTCTCTTCTTTTCATCAAATGTGTAGTTTCGAAGATGCGTCAGACACAGAGATGCCTTAGACGGAGAACCTTATTCATCGTATTTGGGGATGAGACGTGAACACAATTAGTGACTCTCCTTTTCGGAGACACGTCTACCTCAGCGCCTCTCTGCAACCAGATTTACACGAACTGATTCCGGCGTTTCAGGGAATGAACACATGGTCCGCCTCCCTTCTGAGTTTGCAGAAGCCAAACTGCGCGTGCGCATGTTTTCTAAGATTCGTCAGAAGAAAGCGTGTAAATCGGGTCTGCGAGTTTCGGTACCACAGTAAGGCACCCGAAGCGCCGACTTTCGACTATTCGTTACCACGATTCAAATTTCAGTAATTTGATGCGAAATTTGTGGTAAAATCAGCGCTTTCCTGCCAGGTTTTCTTCAGCTTCTCCCGTTCCTCCTGCTTTCTTCCCGCCTTCCCACTACTTCCCCATCATTCCCACTGCCTGCCACTACTTCCCACTACATTCTCACTACTTCCCCAACTACCATTTGCCTGAAAATCGCACACTCTAATACCTTTCGTTCATTCAACAACCTCTTTTTCTTACTCATCTACAATAATTAATGATACCATCATTAATATTATAAGTAATTGTATCATCTCCATTAACATTTTAAAATCGACATCTCCATTCTCACCTTCACTGCAGTTCTCGCCTCATGTACTTCAGCCATGCTACTATTCCATTTTACCGTAATCGTAACTATCGTAAATACCACTATCATTATCACCTATGCATTGTGCATTGTGCATTGTGCAGTGTGTATTTTCAACTTCCAGTTGCCTAGCTCTTTCAGTGATCGCCCGAATTTCCATGGCACTCCCACACCAATGGCACACCTTTGTCTAATACATCACCACACACACACACACACACACACACACACACACAACCTCCCTCACATACACACTCACTAACTCACACACGTACAGACACACATAGACACACATACAGACACACATAGACACACACACAGACACACATAGACACACATACAGACACACATAGACACACATACAGACACACATACAGACACACATACAGACACACACGTACAGACACACACGTACAGACACACACGTACAGTCACACACGTACAGACACACACGTAGAGTCACACACGTAGAGTCACACACGTAGAGTCACACACGTAGAGTCACACACGTAGAGTCACACACGTAGAGTCACACACGTAGAGTCACACACGTAGAGTCACACACGTAGAGTTACACACGTAGAGTCACACACGTACAGACACACACGTACAGACACACACGTACAGACACACACGTACAGACACACACGTACAGACACACACGTACAGACATACACGTACAGACACACGTACAGACACACACGTACAGACACACACGTACAGACACACACGTACAGACGCACGCGTACAGACGCACGCGTACAGACGCACGCGTACAGACGCACGCGTACAGACGCACGCGTACAGACGCACACGTACAGACGCACACGTACAGACGCACACGTACAGACGCACACGTACAGACGCACACGTACAGACGCACTCGTACAGACGCACTCGTACAGACGCACACGTACAGACGCACTCGTACAGACGCACTCGTACAGACGCACTCGTACAGACGCACTCGTACAGACGCACTCGTACAGACGCACTCGGACAGACACACTCGTACAGACACACTCGTACAGACACACTCGTACAGACACACTCGTACAGACACACTCGTACAGACACACTCGTACAGACACACTCGTACAGACACACTCGTACAGACACACTCGTACAGACACACTCGTACACACACACTCGTACACACACACTCGTACAGACACACTCGTACAGACACACTCGTACAGACACACTCGTACAGACACACTCGTACAGACACACTCGTACAGACACACTCGTACAGACACACTCGTACAGACACACTCGTACAGACACACTCGTACAGACACACTCGTACAGACACACTCGTACACACACACTCGTACACACACACTCGTACAGACACACTCGTACAGACACACTCGTACAGACACACTCGTACAGACACACTCGTACAGACACACTCGTACAGACACACTCGTACAGACACACTCGTACAGACACACTCGTACAGACACACTCGTACAGACACACTCGTACAGACACACTCGTACAGACACACTCGTACAGACACACTCGTACAGACACAGTCATCTTCGCTCAAACACAATTTCACTCTCCCTGACCAGTCGGGAGATTAGAGCTTGTCCCTAGGTGGTGCCCCGCTGGTGGGAGCCACCTTGTGTGGAAATAACCCGCATGTCGCCGGGTAGGTCGCCACCAGATCTCGCCAGCCGGGGAAGATCACCGCCAGCTCCCGCGAAAAACTTGCACTAAACTTACGTTGCCAATTACTTTAACTGTTGACGCACCCGGAATTACATATCAAACCTCAATCACTCTTGCTCTCTTTTATTGACACTTTGTTCCTCTCTCTCTCTCCCTCTCCCTCTCTCTCCCTCTCCCTTTCCCTCTCCCTCTCCCTCTCCCTCTCTCCCTCTCCCTCTCTCCTTCTCCCTCTCTCCCTCTCTCTTACACACACACTACTAACTCACACACATACAGACACACATACACACATACATAGACACATACAAACACACATAAACACATACAGACACACACGTACAGACACACGTACATGCATACACAGCCCCACCAAAAGCGCACTCGCCTCCTTCCCACCCCGATGAACGCTGCATCAATATTAATAACGGAGCTCCGCGAAAGCAAATCGCACAACGCGGCGATGTTTCGGCCCGCTCGAGCAAATGTTTTCAGTCGGAAGCTCGCACATAAAAACAACACGGAAAACAAGCAGCTCCCGATGTTTTTTTGTTGTTATAATTCCAATCACCCACGTACCGCAGCCATTCTCGAAGCACAGAGCTCCAGCAAAAAAGGCTATTGTTTGTTCGATGCCAACATCAAAGTGCAGGCAGTGGCGGAACCGCCCACCTGTCTTTGCTTTCGTGACTTGACAGCTGAACGAAGCCAGGGTGAAGTCGGTGAACATGACGCTAATTACCCCTTTATTATCGGATGCCGTGGCGCGGTGTCTGCCGCCGAACGGTGGATGTATTTGCGAGCGAACCTTTCGGCGAATGACGTTTGCCCCGATCACGGTTCGTGGCGAGAAGTGGAGATGGCACCGCTATATCGTACTATTTTACAAATATTTTATACGATACATACGTTTCTACAACATATGGCAAATTTCGATACCTAAACTAGCGTTTTTTAAAATCATATTGCGAGACGGAAAGATTTAAACGCTCAGTTAAAATAAACCCGTGAGACACAGTGCTATAACACCTTTCTTTAATTTCTTCATGTATGAAGGACACAAGAATGTATGAAGAAAAGAAAATCTTGATGTAGTAATTATGTAAATGATTGATTGATGATAATTCGTACATACATTTTTAGGCATGTTAATAATGTACTGCTATGTACA
Organism: Gryllus longicercus; assembly: GCA_038098605.1. Taxonomy (NCBI): domain Eukaryota; kingdom Metazoa; phylum Arthropoda; class Insecta; order Orthoptera; family Gryllidae; genus Gryllus; species Gryllus longicercus. The sequence goes on from JAZDUA010000025.1 coordinate 7,047,922, forward strand.
TTGTTTATCTATGAATAAAATAAAAGCAACACATTCTTTCTATTTTCCACGCACTATTACAATTTTCTAATTCTTTATTTTCCTCCTTGCTTCGTATAACACTACGGCTTGCTAGCACTTGCTCGCAGTGTCTTAAGCAAGTGTGGGGCGACACTGGCAAGAATTCGGCTCGTTAAGCTCTCCATGACACCTCGGTCAATGCGACTGATTTATTTGAGACGCCAATTAAGAGGTTTTCTGCCGCGTCCACGCCCCCTATTGAGAAGTGGAAAACGAAACCGGTTGGCGGGGCGGAGAGGTCCACAGTGCGAGAGGCCGTGCCGCCGTGGGAACTCCAACCGCCGCGGTCCATTGACAGCTGATTTGTAACGGGTTAATACGATAGAATACGCGTAAGATAGGCAAAGCACAGCCGTGTAAGTAATCAGTGAATGTAATTTAATGATTTATTATGAAACCGTATATTCTCAAAGACAAGGCGTGAGATGAGACAACAAGTGCATAATGTGGTTGAAATTTACGAGAAATATTCTATAGAGAAGTACACTAGAATTAATTATACCGCCTAAAACTGTTGAAGAAAATAATAGATAATGAAAACAAAATGCGGAAAATGTTTAACATTTTACTACTAAAATTGATATCCATGCGCAATTGCACACCGGCCGATGTGGCCTACGGGGGAGGTGAAGGCAGGGCGGACTGCCTCGCCGTCGGCACAAGAAGGAGGTTGTGTGGCTCCGGCCGTCTTTACCCCCAGGAAAGATCCTGGTACTCACTTGGAAAAGACACTGAGTTGATCTCAGAGGCGCCATGAATGGAAATGTCCAGATTAAAAATCCCAACCTACGCTGGGATTCAAACCTGGTCCTTGAGGTCACGAAGCCATTTTACTACTTTTCCAAGTTATATCTTTCGTAATGTCTTTTAAAAACAAGTCAGTATACGTACTTCGAATTCGCTTCAGGTATTGACTGTATAAAAATTAAGTAGTTATATCCGCCCTTAAAAGCACATCGTCCAGAACGCGTTATCTATTCAATTTAAATTTATCACTACACACATGTAGGTGAAATATTATTTAAAGTAAACATCTAAATAAAAACTATTATTAATATAATAGCATTATTCTAAGGACTTTACTCAGAGTTTAGGACATTTGAATAAGTTACAATTGCTTGTCACAATCCTCCAACAGATAATCCAGACGAAATCCTAGGAAGATCTGTTTGTGTCGTTTAAGATGTTAAACGCTCTCTTGTAGCCCTCTCCCTTTTCAAATTTCTCCCTACCACACACCCCCACCTCGTTTGTTTGTTCGTTTGTAAGTGGCCACAGGCGATTAAGGCACCTGCTGCCAGACCGTTTACCTCTACGGCGTCACGGCGTTCAATCCCAGCGATAGTGAGCTCTCCGTCGCTGCAGCGCATGATTCGGAAATCGCGTGAGGTGTGGTTGGTTGATAGCGAGAGGATCGGAGGAGAAGGGAGGGGAAAAGAGGCAGGGCAGAAACATGAGAGGCGCAAGTGATGTTATGACGTGAGGGGAGGGGGAAGGAAGAGATATAAGTTGAAAAGGATAGGGGAGGGAAAAGATTGGAGGTAGAAGATGGAAAAGGAGATGAGGGGTTGAAGGAGATACTTGGTAGAAATGATAATGTTAGAAGGAAAGAAGAGCAAGAAAGAAGAAGGGAGATAATGGAAAGAGGAAGATCGTAAAGAGGAGGAAGAAATCGAAGGAGAAGAAAGATAGTAAAGAGGGGAAATAATCGAAAGAGCACAAGTTACGTCAAAAAAAAAGAGAAGGTGAAGGAGGAGAATGGGTCTAAAACAGTAGCAACTAAATGTGACGTATGGAGAAGAAGTAAAATCTGCCCAGGTGTTCTTGAGTTCCTTGATCACTACCTTACCATTTTTCTCTTCATAGTTGAATAACGATTAAATGTACCAACAGTGCTAGGTAGGCAACATTAGAAAACTAGAAATTATCGCGAGTTGAGGAAACGTGGGGTAGGGGAGGAGAGAAAGGAAGAGTCGAAAATGGAATAGGGGAAGTAAAAAGACGAGAGAGAGGGGTACAGGTAATAACCGCCTGTGCCTGCGCCTCCACCCCCACGCCTAGCGAGCCGGGATATCCCGCGAGTCATGAATGCTTCGTGACCGGGCCTGCTCGCGGAGGCGGAAAAGTCTCGCACCTCGCGGTTGTCCCGAACGCCGTCGACATGCGACTTGGAGGGAGGGAAGCGAGGGTGGGGAGGTGGGAGAGGGGTTGGGATCGCAACTCGAGTGAGGACGTGAAGGCGTAATGAACCTTTAGTTTATAGTGCCGAAGGTGTGGTGTAATGTCTACAATTGTTTCAGTGGCAATGGAGATATGTTATAAGTTTACAAATATGAATGTGTACGAATATAATTGTATGTAATCTAACAAATGCATTGTGCGTTTTCTATCTTTCAGTGAAGTTTCAGTTTTGATACTTAGAGTAATTTGAAGGTAGCTATCTCTACAAACTAGTCTACTTTCAAATAAGCAATATTTAAGGCCTAAAATACTGTTCAAATTATATTATTTGAATGCTTCGACACTAAAGGTTTAAAAAGGACTACATTTACAATTTCGAACATTATTGTATCCTCATTGAAAAAAAAACTTATTCCCTCTATTAAAAAATAGAATCCTAGTACTCATGTTGATTTGTATTCCTCTTCAGTTCATTCAGTTCTCAAGACGATAGCTAAGCCATGAAAAGAGGCTTACCTTTTAAACCCAGAAGCTCGTAAATACGTCTTTCATTACTACTCCGGTTCCAATGTCAACAAATCGACAGATCAATATTCCGCAGACGAAACTCACTCGCCGTGTGAACGTGCGTGCGAGTCTCTCTTCCGCCGAACGCTCACGCCCGATGTAGAATACAAGCGAGCCTACGAGGCCGGGTGCAAGCTTGACGAAGGGGCGGGGGCGTGTGGTTCTTCACGCTACCGCTCGTGCTCGGCGCGCGCTCGGGGCGAGATGGACATGAGCAGCGCGCGAGCGGCGGCGGCCCTAAAGGTGTCGTAGCGTGATGCGTGGCAGAGATAGCCGAGTTGCCGTTTCTCTGGAACACGATTTCGTGATGGGTGCGATGAAGGGCGCCGAGGGATGGAAATGAAATGCTGTAGAATGAGTTATGGGTAATGTAGAATGTATGTAGAATGGGAATGGTGACGGTTGCGTGCTGGAATTTTTGATTTGTTTCTGCGAAAGACCTGGTTTTCTTACACGGACTTCAATAACTGCATTCGTAATAAGAAATCGTAATGCCTTTAATTTTATTTTGAGAATTTGAAATGTTTACCGGTTTGTCGAGATACTCGGAGTGATAATGGCTAATATAGTCTAATTTATTTAATGCATTAGGCACTATTCGATAAATCTGAAACCGCTATTAACTTGTTTCAAACGATTTTAATAACCTGCGTTTTTTAATAACTTGAACGTCGATAGCCTTTGTTTCATCTTTTAAAATGAAAAGAAAAAGTATTCCCTGCAATATCTACTGGACAAATATTTCATATTTCTCTCTGATGACATTGCTTTAAAGCAGATATGACATCTACAATACATCTGCGGCTTCCTCTGTTTGAATTTTTCTCTATATGTGTAAACCACAGAATGCCGCTGTATCCGTGTTTTCCTTCTGCGGTTAGGTATTTTTTTCAGCCTTGATTTCTCTAAAATGCTTTTATTCATTTCCGCATTTTGAAAAGCCACAGCTTGATCATTAAAGAGGTATATTTTACGCAAACGAAGCATACTGTCGATTTAAAATGTTCAAAAAAATTCTGTATGATCTCAAATATATCATCATAATAAGGATTGCACAAAAAATATTGCGATCCCCATTTTGTAGTGAGATTTCAGATCCTGAATTACGGAGAACAACCAACCCAGCTGGGAATCGGTACCAATGTGTGATTATAAAAATATGCTGTTTGAGAATCGCAATGTTGCCTTCATCCCCTCATACGTGTATGTGTACATAAGCTCAAAACGAATAAATGATGTAGTTTTGTATATGATTTTCTCTTTCTAAAATACTAATTAAACGGTTCTCATTTCAACGTATACAAACCTTCAACCAATCTTTAAGAGCCAGCCTTTGGGTGAAAATGGCTGGTAGAGCAAATTGTTTACAAACGTATCTATACACATACACCTTGCAAATACTTTTATGTCCTTTTCTCTCCTCTGCCTTCACCAGTACCCCACACTTCAGACAGGCACCTTCTAGTTGGATATCACTCCGCCTCAAACTAAGAGTCCATCCCCCATTCCACTTCCAGCTCCTTACAACTCCAACATCCCACGCCAACTTCTAGGGGACGTTAAGCTAATTTCTGTCACTTTGAAACTGCAACATTCACTTCCTCTCAAATGGCATTCTTTTAAATCATTTGTTCCAAACTTCAAGTTCTAGTATAGTCCAGATTTATTACACCTTTTAAAATTACTCCATCTGTCTATTTTGTCTATTCTTCCATTTAAACCCGTCTAGTGCAGACCTGGTACGTACCATTTAACTCATGCTGCCCACTCACACACCTCATAATACACGGTTCCCCCTTCCCTCTCTACACCAATTCCCCAACTCCCAATCACCAAGTCCAACTCCTCATACACTAGTCGTTGACCCCATCAACTCATAAGTAACGTGCCCATCCCGTCCTCCGCCCCACCTCTTTGCAATTCCACGCATCCTACCTGACTCGCAACGCACACTGAGCCCCTCTTCCGGCGCTGTGAAACTGCAAAATTTACATCTTCTGAAACAGCATACAATATTTCATTCATCTCGTGCCAAACTTCCAGTGTTTCCTGCGGTCAATCCAAGGCACTATTTTTTTTTGTAAATTACTACACCTGTCCATTGATTTGTCTGTACCCGTCGTGTGCAGGCTTAGCACGTGCCCACGCAAACATTCTACAAACACACCACAGACACCTCATAACTACACTCATCCCTCTTTTCAGCCAGCCGACTTCCAGACCACACACTATTCATTCAACTCGCAATCCCGCACTCCGCTCCCCACCTCTTTGCAACTCCACGCATCCCACCCCAACTTTCCATGCACACTAAGCCTACTGCGAAACTCCAATCACCCTCCCTCTCTCCCCTCCCCACAGCCCATGCGGCCGCACGAACAGATGTCCCATGCTAATGAGGATCGTTATTTTAATATTTTTGATATCCCGTTACCGGAGTTTGCGTTCGGGGGCGGTCGCAGGGCTGCGGTGTGGCCGCTGTCCTTCGGTCGTTAAATTATGTATTTCTGCGGCTTGTTATTTATGTATTCCTCTCTTTTGATTCCGACCGTGCCACTGGCCTTTACTCCGAGAGAAACAGAGAAGTGAGAGAGAACCGTTTTTGCATATGCACCGGGGCAACCCGGCCGAGTTTTTCCCGTGATGAACGACCTCTGGCGAGAAATATATCGACTCTTCCGCGAAGTGGCCCCGAGCTCCCAAATTTCGGTCGTCTGAATCCGCGTACGGAAAATCGAAAACCATTGTGTTTTATTCCGGACGAAGTGCTTCGTTCAGGGTTCGCTTTTCAAGTAAGTTAGGCTGGGAATACGACGATAAAAAATTAAAGGTAGGATTGTAACAATGTCGGTTGTCGTGTTTGGAATGGATGAAAAGTTAATGGATGGAAAGAAAACTACTGCAATATGAAAAATCTGATAGCAATAATGTAGTACCCTGGAACAAACTGATGTTTGAAACAGTAGGTTTCGAGTTTCAACAGATGCGTGAGAATCCGAGGGTGAGTTTCATGCATCGAATATGCGTGGGTGAATTTTGGAAGGATGAATTCTAACGGACACGAATGTGCACATGCATAGAAACACCACATTGGGTTGTTGAAAGCTTCATTTATATTTAGCTCTTTGAAAACACATCTCCTTGTTAATGGTAAAGTGCTCTTAAGGCAAGCCAATTATTTATATTACCTATATTATTAGCCTATTATTTATATTACCGTATATGCATACGTATAATCCTGTTGTTTGACTTGTTTCAGGTGAGTGTTGGTTCTTTATGAGATGGTCTGCTTGGCTGTTGCACTCTGCAATATATAAGGTAAAGAGATATGTTTTAATATCATTATTAGCGATATTATTGTGATGCAATATAAACGTTGATTATCAAAAATATTTCGCACAATGAACTACTTTTACAGTATGATTAATTTATTAATTAATTTTTATATACACATTAAAATATTTTTCAGGGTGGATGAGTTCCTACAATGTACATCTGTGGGGTTATTATAATTAAATCTTAATTAAAAAGAAATAAAATTGGACTCAATTTTAATAATACATTTATTAATACAAATTAATTTTAAAAAATCTAAAGAAACTAGTGTGTAAACAAAAAGCCTACTCTGCTGATATAACAAAGCAACCAATTCATTTAAATCATTCAAATGCGTTCATCATGATAACAGTTCTGAAGTTGGTAGGTTTCATACACAAGTCTTCTTATATTTATCTCACATATGAAAGCACAAAACAAACTCTTTACAAATTCTTCCTTATTTCATTTTAAGAAACAAATGTCAGTATTTATATTAGGCAGATTACTACAGCAACATCGCTTTATCTGAATACTTTATTGTAATATACATGTTTAACCCAAGACCACTCAAGGCCTTCTTTTTAAATTTCGCGACAGAGACAAATTTGTGTTCGCTCTCAAAGGCTCTCTGATTCCGTCTGATGGTTTATTTTATATCTTGCTTTAAGTTTTCACATTGCTTTGGCATCCATATTCTCTTCATGATTATCACGTTGGTGTTATTCAGGTCCTGGAGCTTAAACCAAACTAGAACGTGTGCTTCTGAAACTTCCTGCAATGCATGAAACCAGCGAAGCATAGCTAAGAGTTGTAATATCAATAATTAATACAGTGGAAACTGTCTGTAATGAAACTGAATGGACAGAATGTTTTAAAATTTTATTATAAAAACGTTTTATAAATGTAAAGGCTCAAGTTTTTTTTTTTATTTTATAGCTACAATAGGCATACATATGTTAATTTCTAAAATCTGTGTTATAATGTACAGTCTGTTATATTGGCATTACTTTTTTTGCTAAGCCAATGCTTATTTTTATATAAATTTTATTTATGACATCAGATGCGGAGGGATTGCCTTCATAAAATAATAAAAACCCACTCTAAAGTAACTGGACTGCGTCGAGTGCTTGTTGGATACCGGGTGGTTGTTTAGGATCATCAACTTTAATCTTCGATACCTTGTTTTAGATTTTCTTCTATTTCTTTTACAGTATCAAGAATTTGTTGATCAGTAAGTTTCGTTATAAAGGATGAACATTACGTTCTAGAGAAGGTTTAAAAGTGTGGGTAAGAATGTTAAACTACCAATCTCGAACAATATGTATGCGTTAGACAGTCTTTTTTGTATAGGCGTTCGTTATAAAGACCGAACACTGTACGTTTATGGCGTATCACAATATTTTTCGTATAAAAACTACATAGACTGTTATTACTCGCATTTAATTCGAAAGAAAAGCAAAATGAACGCTATGTTCTAGAAGCAAAAAACCTAAGTAATAAATATTACATCTCTTGTCACAAATCACGATTTGGTGCGGCCATTCATTCTTCGTTAAGCTTTCCGAATATCCTGCAAAGTTATTTAAACTCGCAGTCGTACCATCTTCTTCTTCACACATCCTTAACATGAATTTTGACGCGACTGTGAAACCACAAACATCTCGCGAATATGTTGTTGTGTTTTTTTCTTCTTCTGAAACGACACGACGAGTGTCCGTGACCTTGGCTGGAGGAAAAATTATAAGGTGTCATCGGCAGGCTCGCATTTGCATAAGTCGAGGACGGGCGACACCAAGTCGGCGCCGGCGGTGCAGGTGGCGATGACGCCTCGGCAGCGTACATCATCGGCGGCCTTTGCCCGCTCCTCGCACTCAGTGAATGTGCGAAGCGTTCAATCTATGTCACCCGTAATTTGTCATCACCAACACAGGTATACGCGCTGAGGTTTTTAATATCTTGTATTTTGTTGCTATTAATACGAACAGTTCTGAAAGCAGTAATAAAGCTTACATTCCTATAACGATTTGACGTGCTATTGAACACATTTCCAAGCTCTGAAAGGCATTCTTTTGCTTTAATTGAAAAGTTTGACGTTCCCTTCACCTGAAGGAAAATGCATGGACAGTTCTAATGTTGGTCATCAAGAAAACACAACTATTGAAATGATGCAGATGCGAAAAGATTGCTTCTTGTACGTTGGAACGGTGTTGGAATAACTTTCATGTGATTATTTCATGCGGAATTCTTTCATGTGATTTGTTTCTTGTGTAAAGGAAGATTACTAACTGTTTAAGTCTCATATTTCGTCTCCTTGAAACACACAAACATTCTTGAATCTTTAACTTGATTTGGCTTTGATATTGTATAATGGTCTTTCAAAGCAAAAATTATCTCAGTTTTCTTAATGTAGCCCTGTGATGGTATTAAAAATGGAAGATGGAAATACTTCTCCCCCATACGTCACATACAGTTTTTACTATTCCTTTGACTAAATAAATTAAATAAAACCACTTTTGTTTTTTCCGATCTTAACTTACTGTGGCAGAAAGCAACTTTCTTTTATATGGATTGTGGTTATTACAGAAATAGCCTGTTTTAATCGTATTTTTGTCATTGGTTTAAACTGGAGATTATAACCACTATAAAACTTTGCCATAGAATTAACAGATTTTTCATTTGTTTATTTTTTTGCAAGAAAAGCAAATCTGAACCGCCATAAAATATGAAAACTAATCTAACCTTCACTGTGCATATTACTCTTGTTACTTAACACACTGCTTCGAATTTAATCATTTTTTAACGGCTACCAACTGATAGCTAATTTCTGAAATTTATATCTCTCTTTTTCAAAGTTATTTTCGAAAGGTTACTGTATTTCTTTAAAACGTGTTATAACCAGAGTAAAAATTACCGTAAAAAACTCGGAATCGAAACAAAAATTGTTTTGATTCTCGAATTAATCGGTAGGTTTCTCCCAGGCCTGTTTCTAAGCGTGACAGCTGATTCATCGCCGTTAATATAACTACTTTCGAGACCTATAAGTAAGTGGTTCAAATTATCGTCTAAGGCTGGTTTATTTATTTCATTCCAATTCTTACCTATTCATGTTTATTTTTGATTGAATAAGATCAATATTTCTCTAGATGACGCCCCCTTTCAGCTACACCACTAATTCTTATGTCATTTCTTCGCAAATATAAGTAACACCAGTTTCTGACAAATCGATTAAGACGTTACGACGCTAATTTACAATGGTGTCAGTAAATGGGTAATATGGACGAAAAAGGTATTGACGGAATGCCTGCGAATAGGGAGTGATGCTTCGAGTTTGCATCCAAATGGTATATAAGGGTTGTGCATCAGTACATTATTGCTTGCAGTTTTTCCATTTATATACTGATGTGTATAATTGCATAATTTCAAATGAAAATGGAAAGGAATGGTAGTTCAAAGAGAACCTTTACGTCATGAGTATTTTTAATTCGTTCAACTAAAGTTGCATTTGTTCAGAAATAGTGTCGAAGCGTACTCGCCTAAGTATTAATTCTTCCTTTACAGCGTTTAATGTTTTGAGATTGAGATTCTTTGAATTTCTTCAGAAACCTTGTTGAACATTACCATTTTGCTTTGAAGTGCGTCCCCGCTAACCTGATGAACTCAGTTTCTTGGAATCATTCAAAACGTGAACTATATCCTTCAACTTCCTCGTGGTTTATGATTCGCAGCGAAATAGTATCTCTATTCCGAGTGAGGTAGGTGCGAAGGAGAGTTATTGTTGTAATTATTCATTGTTTCGGGAGCTGCAAACGGGGGAGAAAAGCGAAGATGGGATCCTAGTTATGCAACAATGCTCGTTCATTCTTTCCTGGAATCGCAAAAATTATAGAAACGTTGAGGTCACAGACTAAACTGCATTGTCTCGTGGTGTTTCAGGTCAGGCTGAATTACAGTGAAGGCAAAAAGCAAAATGATGCAAAGCGTAGATGTAATAAGCAAGCGGCATGTGCCCTTATTCAAACGATCTTCACCTTACCAGTGAGATACAGAGGCGGATAGATCTGTTGCATGTACAGTCATTGTGCATTATTTTCAGCTGTACCCCGCATACATATTCATTTTCTCATCCATCCCCTATGAGATATGATCTCTTTCCCCCTACAGACTAAATTTGTCAAAAACGAAACCTTTACACGTGCGCAGGAATTACTACCCGCGGTAAAAGACCCGTATAAAAATTCAGCACGCGCGTATTCAAATTAAACGTAAATATATTAATAGGGCATTGTGATCAACGGTCACAGCAGGGACTAGAGATCACCACCCGCACGAATTTCGGCTCATAGCAACACGGCCCTCCTGCCGAAACACCAGCAGCTCACATATCCAGCTGTGCCCGCGACACAGCGGATTTATCGACCGGAAAAGCGAGCCCGGTTGCTGACACGTGAATACAAATTCGCGTTCATCATGCGCTTGGAAATAAAAAGATCCGCTGGCGCCCGCTCCCGAATCCATTTCTGTCACGGCCCCCTGCTTCGCCGATCTGGTCGCTGTCAATTGGAGTGGGCGAATGGATATTACAAATCAGGCGCTTTTCGCGCGATTTTTTGTTCGCGGGCGTTTATTTGGGCGTCAGGTGAATCGAACCAACAGCTGCGGAGGAGGAGAAAGGAGGAGGAAGAGGCGATGGAGGGAACGGCCGGGGGTGAAAGCGGCGGCTGGAAAGACGGTGATGGTGATGGTAGTGGTGGTGCAGGAGGCGATGGCGGATTCGGGAAAAGGAGCGGGCACAAGGATGTTACGGAAGACGTCCGGTGGTGTGGGGAGGGATGGAGAGGGTAGGACTTGGGGGGGGGGGCAAGGTGGTGCAGAGGCAGAACGAAGGTGGGAATGAGGCATGGATGAAGGGGTGGTTCGGCCGGTGGCAGCACTGTCAGGCAGAGTTGGAAGTTGGCGGTGGAGGTAGCGACAGAGATAACGATAACAAAGCGATAAGGTAGCGACAGTGGGAACGACGTGGCGGTTGCGGGTGGAAGTTGGCGGTTGGTGGGTGGTGGGAGGCGAGTGGCGGGAAGCGGGAGGCGAGAGGCGAGGGACCAAGAGGTGAGAGGCGAGAGGCGAGTAGGGGCGTGGGGCGAGAGGCGAGGGGCGAGGGGCGAGGGGGTGGGGTGCGAGGGCGAGGGGCGAGGGGCGACGGGTGAGAGGTGGGAAGCGGGAAGCGGGAGGCGGGAGGGCGGGAGGCGGGAGGCGGGAGGCGCGACGCGGGTGGTGGGTGGCGGAGGCGCCAGAGGCAGTAATACGGGGAACGGGCGAGGGAGTGGCAGCTGGAAGATATGTTTCCGCGCGGTGGGCGTAATGGAGAGAGGTTAGCGTTGCGCCGCTGCGTGTTTTCCCCCCCGCGTGAGATGGGCGCCCGTCAGCGCGTCGGCCTGCGAAATGGCGGTGCGTGTTAGCGATACGCGCGGCCCTCTGGTGTTATACGCGTTCAAGGCTCGATTTGCCGGCGCTGACGCGTTTTGCCATCGAGAATTTTTGATGTCCGTTTCTTTGATGTTAATATCGCGAATATTTTGGGGTGTTTCAATTAAACCTTTTTCGTTCAGAACTGTCATTCTCTCAGATCCATTTATATTTTATTTTCCGTTATTCCGTTTTCCATTTCTAGCTGACAGTTGGATATTGCTCGTAATGCAAAAGTTATTTTGTACTTGTAATTGCGGGAATTTCACAATTTCTCACTAGTCATTCTGTGGAATGAGTTAGGTTCGTTAATTTTATACGTAATATTAATTCTGAAAATTTTTTTTAAATCGTTTTCTGTAGAACACACATTTCAAAGATTCACACTCAAATTTTTTCGTTAGCAGTCTTGTGCTGCGGTACATTGCCAACCGAGATATGTATGATGTTTTCACTTTGTTTAAATTTCATAAGTAAATATATTAGTGTTTTTCATTTCATGTTATGGCCAATCTGAAATATGGTTAAATCACGAATTAACCAGTTAATTCGTGCATGAGCCGGAGTGTTTGGATAAAGTTTTAGGAATTACTGTAATTTCGAATTCAATCCAGTAAATGTTGGCATTAGTCACAGCCCTGACGAAAGTAAAAGTCATTATCAAAGTGTAAGTCGTCTTGAGTGTTCTCGGAAGTAATATTATCAATCAATCGCTGCAAATTATATCTATCACCCTATCATCCATTTCTATACCCTCTCATCCCTTCCCACTTCCCCTCTAACCACTTCCCCACTCCGTCCCTCTTCTTCCCCTACCTTTCCATCGCATCCCCCTACCCCTCCTTACAGTTCGAGGGCCTCGGTGGCGAAGGGGCTTCGATCTATGTCAAGTAAGCGGAGTCGAACGCCGCTAGTTTTGAGTCTTCCGTAAAACTTGAGTGCTTACACCGCATGTTAGTTTGCGTGATTGGCTTCTCAACCACAATATATCCCATCAGAATCCTCCAACCATACTGATTCATCTTTATCAACCGCTTTATCGTCTTCCCTAGCGTCACCGTGGAATGGAACGCAATGTCAAACCATCACAATTTTCATCTGTACAGAAAACTGGGTGGCACAGAGGTCTCCTCCCACGTCTACAAGGGAGGAGAGGTTCCCATTGATAATCCACAGTTGGCGGTAGATGTTAGACTCCTATCGACCTCCATTACTTCAAGAAAACATGACTCTCAGCTGAGGATGGCACATCATTACCTCCCTTTCACCTTATATCCCATTCTTCCTGTAATCATCTCATCTCTTACCTACCTGTCTTCTTTGTCTTTTTCTCTTTCTTTTTTCTTTCCTTTTTTCTCTTTATTTCTATCTATCTATCTATTTATTTATCTATTTATCTATCTATCGATGTATCTATCTTTCTTCCTATTATATTTCCTTTTCTCATTCTTTCTCTCCTTCTTTTTCCTTTCTTTCTTTCTTTCTTTCTTTTTTTGCTCTTTCTTTCTCTCCTTTTTCTCTCTCTTTCTGTCTTCCTTTCTTTCTCTTTCTCTCTTTCTTTCCTCCCTGTCCTCCCCGCTCTCCATGACGCCTCCTCCCCCTCGCTCTCGTTTGCGCCGCACTTCCGTCACCTACCTGCCCCGGGCGCCCACGCTCGCGCGCCGGCTGCTGGCGCGATCCGCGCGCGCGCGCGTGCGAAAGGCGTCACGTCACGTGACAGCTTCGTCTGGCGCGGCGCACGTCCGACGCGGCGCCAACGGCCCAACGCACGCACGGACACACGTCGGACACGACGTGGCCGTGACGGGGTGCTAGCGGGTGGAAGTCACCAGTCCTTTTAACAAACCAACCAAACAAACCAATATATAAATAAATAATTACAAATAAATAATTATTAGTAAAATCATAGTGGGGAGTATCATGTTATCGAAATGTTTCCCACTCTCAATGTTATTAACAAACAATTAGTCAGTTATTGAAAGTGCATGAATTAGTCAGTTATTGAAAGTGCACTTCCGATTTCCTTTAGCCGTAACCTTTTCATTTCACCTGTACTCCCACTTCTCCACAACAGGCCTTCCTGGCCTTTCGTTATTTTTCTCTTTTCTTCAATGATGTCCCAAGACGTTCTCCTCCTTTCGATTCCACTACCTGTTGCTAGAAGTGAGGACGGATGTCTCGGTTCAGTCGATTTTTTGATTGATTGATTGATTAGTGATTCCGGGCGAGTCTACAGCTAAGGTAGTGCATGTTTTTATTGTGGGAAGTGGCCATGATCTTCTCCCACTGGATGGCGAGATATGGCGCCGACCTACCCGTCGGATTGCGGATTTTTTTCAGTTAGATGTCTCCCAACAGTGAGGCACCGCCCCAGCCGGCAAGCTCTGTGTCCCCGACAGCTCTATCAGCGTTGTGGTAGTGTATGTCATGTAAGTATAAGTGTACGTAAAGGGTGAGGATATGACAAAGAAGAGGATGGTGAGATCGCGCGCGGGTCCGTGGCCGGTTTGTTAGGATACTGCTCCGGCATTCGCCTGTGTTGATCGGAAAAAGCACGGAAAACTACCAATGAGAGCAGCCGGCCGCTAGAATTCTCTCCTAAACAGCAGCTGAATTCCAACCATCTAGCTAGTGTGGAAAATCGTGCCGCCAGGACTCGAACCCCGCGACCTCCCGGTCAAAGGCTCTGCTGTGACATCAGTTGAGCCACCTACGCCGGTCGGTTCAGTCGAATGCTTCGCGGCCGCCACTGTCGCTCGGCGGAATCAGTCTGGCGTTCGCGCCCGATCGTTCCCTCGGTCAAACACCGCTCCACCCCGCGCGGGCCTGCGCCTCCACCCGAGTGCTTCCTGTCGCCGCTCATCTCCACTCCCAGCCCGCCTCTTCTTCCAACAACCGCGCCTTCCCCTCCCCCTGCCGGCGCGTCGCGTCGTCCGCTCTCACCTCCGCCGGCCCCGCCCCCTCGACGCCTGGAGGTGGGGAGGGGGGTGGGCGTGGGGGTGGCAGAGGCCGGACGGCCGGACGCGCGCTCCCCTTCGCTGAACACGTCACAAATACTTTTCCGGCGCGCGCCTGCAGGAGCGGGCGCGCCCGCCGCCCGGCAAACAAGAGCAAAGCGGACCAGATCTGGACGGGCCGGGCTGGGGAGGGATGGGATGGAATGGGATGGGATGGGAGGGGATGGGATGGGACGGGATGGAGCGGATGGGGGATGGGTCGTGATAGGATGGTATGGTATGGGATGGAATGGAATGAGATGGAATGGAATGGTATGGGATGGAATGGAATGAGATGGAGTGGAATGGAATGGAATGGAATGGAATGGAATGAATGGAATGGAGTGGAATGGGATGGGACGGGATGAGACGGAATGGGACGGGATGGGACGGGATGGGACGCGATGAGACGGGATGGGACGGGATGGGACGGGATGGGACGGAATGTGACGGACGGGACGGGATGGGACGGGTCGGGACGGGTCGGGACGGGACGGGACGGGACGAGTCTGGACGAGGCGGAGCGGGGCGGGACGGGGTGGGGCGGGGTGGGGGCGGGGTGGGGCGGGGCGAGGCGAGGCGAGGCGGGGCGGGGCGGGATGTGGGAAGCCGGGGCGGTCCGAGCTGGGCCTGAGTGGCTAGGGTAGTGGTAGGTGTGGTGGGGTGGGGGCGAGCTGGACCGTTCACCGCAGGGATGGGTGGCGTTGCGACGGAGTAGGATGGGGCGGGGCGGGATGCTGTGGGAGATGACAAGGTGAAGCAGCAGGTTGAAGTGGGACAGGATGTCGGGAAGGAAGAGGTGTGGGCGGGAGCGAGACGTGTCGAGGCGCGTGGATGGACAACGGAAGTGGAGATACGAGGGCAGTGCACAGTGGATCCAAAGGAGATGTTGCGATGAAGGATTGTTGCGATGCGAGCCACTGCGCCGCGGTGACCCGTGGCGGCGGCCCGGGGGCTGCCTCTCTTTCCGCCCCAGTTGGGTGAGGCGCTTTTGACAGTTGGCCGAGGTGGCGAATCGCAGGCCGCTTCAGATTCGGTTTCCGTGAGCGCGTGGACGGGGAGCCGGCCGGCGTCGCGATGCGTCGCCTCCGGCGGGGACGTCCTCGGAGAGACGTCCGCTTCCTGGAAAAAGGCTGTTTGCTCGAGCGCACTCATCCACTCGGTGGAGCTTGGTGTGTGCCTGGGGTGGACATGTTGGGATGGAGGAAAATTCGATTCAACAACCATATTATTCTGTGAAATCTTGCGTTATTAAAAGTGTTATACTGAAACCGTATAATAATTAGTTATTTAATTAAATTGTACGTAATTCTTCAAATATGTTTATTCATTTTTATGCAAACTGCTATTACTTTATTATTCTTAGCAACAGAAACACTCATAAGAAAAAAATAGTTCATTGTCAGGAATTTTATCTCGTTGCTAATTCAATTTTCCTTACCAATGTCTCAATTCGTTCAATTCTCCATCACAATATACCCATTAACTATATGCAAGAGTGTTCCATCTTAGGTATTACGATATATAGATATTCCATTTTTGCAACTACCCCGTAGGTTCACATACACTTTCTGCATTAAATATTATAGAATGTAACGTGACGGCAAATCATTTTTCTTCATTTGTTTAAATGCTGACTTTCAAATGTCATTAATTACATCGTATGTAATATGGTTACTATACTATATTAATATTAGCTAACATAATAATGTAACGTTGCTCTGGGGTGATGGTGCCCACAAGTGGTGATCAGACACTCATAGAAGTTCCCAACTCTACCCCAAATGACTCCACCCTTTTTATGCTTCATGCGTTCATGAAATTATAATGCTTTGACGTATCGCGATTTGATACTATGCAAGGTATATTATAAATTCTGTTTTCAATAATTATGTAATGTGTGCTACTGTGGTGTTTCTCCAAATTTGTTTGTTATTATTCCTTTTCGATAATAATTCAGCAACATTATGACTATAATTAGTGGGTTGTACTAGGGTGGTAGGGCTCAACCAGACAAAGGGCTGCTTTGACCAGAGGGAAAATACTTCAATAAAGGAGAGGAGAGCTCTTCTTCCCACTGAAACCATATCTCAACCCCATCTTTGTATTCGTTCCTGCTCCGCCTCTTCCCGTCCCGTTCGTTCAATTTCCTCCCTGCTTCCCCCCCCCCCTATCTGCCTTGCCAACACTTTTCCCCACCTTGCTCTTCCCCGCTCCACCCTTCTGCTAACCTGCTGCTCCCCGCCACCCCACCAAACCACTGTCCACTCCTCTCTGTCCCTCCTTCCACCCCACCTCTCATCACCACTCGTCGCCCCCCTCTCCACCTCACTCCACCACGCTCCATCACGCTCCTTGCCGCTCTACCATCCCTTCACAACTCGTTCCAACACAGTCTGCCTCCTTCCCGCCCTCCTCTCACTGCAGAGCCCGAGCCCCCGTCCACGCCCCCCTCGGCCCCAGAGTCAACACGCAGGGCTTGACATGCGGGACGTGGGACAATATTTACAAATTATTTGGAGGCCGTCACTGGCGACGTATCTTCCACCCCGGCGACGTCCGAGAGCAACGACCTCCGCCTCGCCCCCACGGCGCCCTCTTCCTCTTCCGCATCCGCTTCCACCCGCCCTCGCCCCCGCCCCTCTCGGCCCCCCCCTTCCTTCACCCGCTACCCTTGCCTCCACCCTCACCACCGCCACCGCCATCTCCCTATCTCCAGCCCTCACACCCGCCCACGTCCTCGCTCTAGCCCCCGCCCTTGCATCGCCCACGCCCTAGCCTCCTACTTCGCACTTACCCTTGCCTCCGCCCTCACCACCGCCACCTCCCTATCTCCCGCCCTCGCCCCCGCCCTCACCCGCCCACGTCCTCGCTCTAGCCCCCGCCCTCGCCCCCTCCTTCACCCCTACCCTTGCCACCGCCCTCGCCACCGCTACCCTCCCTGTCTCCCGCTCTCACCCCCGGCTATCGCACCCGCCCACGTCCTCACCCTAGCCCCCGCCTTCGCCCTCGCCTCCGCCCTCACCCCCGCCCTCACCCCCGCCCTTGCCCTCACCCCCACTCTCGCCCCACCCTCGCCCCCACCATCGCCTCCGCCCTCTCTCCCACACTCGTACTTTTTGATTCGTTTTTTTCAGTTGTCCTGCCTTTAGGCCCTGCCGTAGTTAAGTATGTCTTTCACTGCCTCCGAAATGTTTGTCGTCTCCGTAGCCAGCGACATGGCTTAACCATCGCCAATGTTGTCATCCACCGTAACCATCGTCAACGTTGACATCATTCGTGTTGTCATCGTCATCCCGTAGCCACAATTTCGGAAGCTTTTGTAGACACCGTCGTTCTCGACGCCCATATCACTTCCAACGCTATAGACATCGCGTTCGTATCGTCAGACCCTTAGTATTATTATTCCCTAAGCAATCATTATGTCACAACCATCTTTTCATGTTCTTTTCTGTCATTGATCAAATCATCATTCTCCCCCTTCATCCTAAGAAAAGTGGTAGGATTAGTTCCAAGATGGAACGGACCAGAAAGTTCAGTCTACCTGAAAACGATTTATCACCCTTCCCCTCATGACCATCGTCACTGCTAGCCTCATCTTCTTCATTTCTGCCACCTCAATCTGTTCATCATCGTCCGTTTCCATTCTCCTTCATCCCAAGCTTCATTCCAACCTTCAATCTCCATATTATTTTGTGTCAGATTCGTCGGCGAACCTACTACACGTCAGTTTCGTCCGCTTCAGTTGTCTTCGTAACATTTCTCGCTCCCCGCTCGCCACCTCTTCTTTTTCAACACATCCCACCACGTATCAAAAACATTCTGCACCAC